>PVHT020000141.1:5258767-5276714 GCA_004024745.2 Catagonus wagneri
AAAACAATAGATATCCCTAACAGAAGGCTACCAAGTAATAAATGTACAAGGAATTTGAAAAATAGAAAGTCACCATTAGAACCTCACTGTAATAAATATTGTAGGCAAGGTCCAAAATACATTCTAAAATTAGAAAGCTAAACTTTAAGGAGAAATAAGATATTTGTACAGCATCAAAATATTAAAATGTTTATTAATTATTCTAATGGTTTTAGCATATAGGCACAGATTTTTTGATATGCCTCCATCCAAGAGGTGGAATTAATTGCCCCCTCCTCGAGTGAGGACTGCCCTTGATTACGTATTTCTAGTGAGTAGAATGTGGAATGGAGTACATTTCTTTATAGTGGAGACAATGGACAGATAACACCTTAAGTTAAGGTTAGCTTTACCAGTAATAAGCCATACGGATGTCACATCCCCCTTAACGTGATGAGATGTGAAGAGCCTTTATCCTCTGTGGAGATCTCCCCTAAATTCCATAACCCTGACCTACACATGAGAAAATGTCAGGTAAACACAAATGGAAAAACATTCTACATAATTCTTGTGTCAAGTTCACAAAAACACAAGGAAAGATTGAGAAAACTGTCACATATCGGAGAAGACTAAGGAGATACGATGGTCAACTACAGTCAATCTGTTCTGGATTATATCCTGAAACAAAGGAAAAAAGGAATTTATTGGGAAAAGTTGCAAAATATGAATAACGTCTATAGTTTAGATAGTAATTTTACGCCAAAAAATGTTTTTCTTTATTTTTTAGTTTTGATAATTAGACTTCGTCAAAATTTTTAAAAAGTTTTGGCTTTGGAAAGATACCTTTGAAAAGGCAAACCATAGTGTGAGAGAATATACTATTCTAAATAATTCTGTCTTACAAAGAACTCATATCTAGAATATAATGAAAATTCTTAGAGCTCAATAAGACAAAAAGATAAAAATGGGAAAAAACATTTGAACAGACAACTTCAGCTAAGAGGTACAGAGAGCAAATAAGGTTAACATCATTGGTCATCAGGAAATACAAAATGAAATCACAGTAAGATGTAATGACACATATTACAAGAATAGCTAAAATTAAAACTTAAGTTTTGATAGTAAATGTCAACCATACGTTGAACAACTGGAACTCTCATTTGTTGCTGGTAGGAATAGAAAATTGCACAAATATGTTAGAAAACACTTTGGTAATTTCTTATGAAGATGAGTATGCATTCACCATAGAACCCAGTAATTCCACTCCTAGATGTATACACAAGATAAATGAAAGCCTATATATACACATGCATATATATACAAAGACTTGTGCGTGAAAGTTCATAGCATCTTTACTCACATAAAACTTGGAATTCAAATATCCTCCAGCTCATGAATGCATAAGCAAATTGTGGTACATATACACACAATAGACTACTAATCAGTAATATGAAGACACAAAATATGATACTTGCAACAATATGAAAACTTTTCAAAAAACATGATGGTAAATGAAAGAAGCCATTTCAAAAGAAAAAAAAGTACATCCTGTATGATGCTATTTATGCAAAATTCCAGAACAGATAACATCAAGTTATACTGACAGAAATCCTATCAACGGCTGCCTAGGGTGGGTAGGACTTACTACAAAAGAGCACGAGGGAACTTTGTGTTATGATAGAAATGTTCTATGTTTTGATTGGTTTGGTGTATCCGTGGATGAATAGATAGTGAAAACTCATTTAACTACACTTAAAATAGGTACATTCTATCATATCTAAATTACTACTCAATAAAATTATTTCTAAGAGATCCTGCTGTATAGCACAGGGAACTATATCTATTCATTTATGAATAGCATGATGGAGGATAATGTGAGAAAAAGAATGTATTTATCGTGTGACTGGTTCACTTTGCTGTGCAGTGGAAATTCACAGAACACTGTAAACCAACTATAATGTAAAAAATAAAATCCTCAAAAAATGATTTTTAAAAGCTTTTGTTTACCATCTTGCAAGCTTGTGAGAAAATATATATACAATAGTAATTCACACTGAAGTGACTTATAGTTTATAGCTTAATCTGGAGTTTTTTCAGTGTGTGATGTGTGAGATTCAATAAATTCACCAAAAGATGTAAAAATTTAAAATGGACACTGAATCAAGTGAAGAGTGTGAGGTGATACAGCAGTGGGTGTGCCTGTGCTTATGGTGGGGCTCAAAGGGATGGGGAGTGGGGGAGAATATGATCATAGATAGAAAAATCTATACAGGGTCAAGTAGTTTTCATTAACCAAGTAACAGCTGAAAGCTGGCATACTTTGAAAAATAAAAGAAATGAATGAGAAATCAAAATATCACCCTTCCTAAAAATCAGACAAAATGCACCAAAGATTTACAGGGAAGTTCATGAACATATAGTTCTAGTTTGGCAGCTGGAAGCCTCCATATCATGTCTCCATCACAGAGTCTAGAGGGATGCAGAGTGCTGACTTGATCAGAAGTACTTCTGCCTGTTGCAACACCGCTTAAGATGCCTCCTTTCTTAGATGGTAGTGCCAAGTTCTGCAAAGATCTAAATGTGAGAATAAGATCCCCTATCTTAGCTCTGTGCTCTGTCTGTGCTGAGATGCCATATGGCAGAGTCCTGGGCCAATTTAAAACCTTGGGAATGTCAGCTACACCTGGCAGAATTATTCCAGAGAAAAAAAGAGAGAGAAAGACTTCCTTAGAAAGACCATGACAGCACAGAGGCATTCTGAAATGAAGCCAAGGGAGAGTTTGCCATCCAAGAGGAATAAAGTTAGAAGGATTAAAAAAAAAAAAAAAAAGGCAACAGACAAGTTCCAAGGTCACAGCTCAGTGCAGACCAGGAGCAGATGCCCATGTGGAGGCCAGGCTTTCAGGTGTGAGAGTACATCCTGGAAATAAGATTTTCAGCACAGAAATGTGTGACTTCAGCAAAAGAGTCCAGTCCCCCTCTCCCTTTGGATGTCTTTTTATTGAGGAAAAACATTTCTAAATAACTCAGGAAGATAATTTCTCTGAACACCAACGTGTTGTATCAGAAGACATGCTGTCACCCTCAAACAGAAAAGAGTATCAGCAAACCTAATAGGTACAAGGTGGCCCTGATGACCAGGAACCGTGCCCAAGGTGAAAACCAGGAAGGTGGCCATGGCTTGGACAGCTGAAGCCTGACAGTGAAACAAAGAATGAGGGATGAGCCTTGATGCCCAGCTGAGGAAGCACATCTACCCCACCATGAGTTGATGGTCCCAGTCTACTCTGCCTCATTGTTTATAAGAAGTAGCAATAAATAAAGACAGAAAGGAGCTGAAAAGGATAGACAATTCTGGCTGAATGGCTCAGTTCAGAAGCATTTGGGACTTGAGTATACTCCCCAGGACACTGAACATAGTGGGAGAATCCTAATACTGGAAGGCACTGGAAGGAGGAGGAGACTACGGGTACCACTGACAAAGAAAATAGAATACTGTCACAGCAAGATTCAGGGAGGCTGTGCAGGGCAGCATGGGAGCCCACTTCCAAGTCCTCAGAGATTCCATAAAATTATAGTGAGGAGTTCCCATTGTGGCTCAGTGGGTTAAGGACCCAACATTTTCTCTCTGAGGATGTGGGTTCAATCCCTAGCCTTGCTCAGTGGGTTAAGGATCTGGTATTGCTGCAAACTGTAGCATAGGT
The DNA here is from genome assembly GCA_004024745.2 of Catagonus wagneri. Classification (NCBI taxonomy): domain Eukaryota; kingdom Metazoa; phylum Chordata; class Mammalia; order Artiodactyla; family Tayassuidae; genus Catagonus; species Catagonus wagneri. The sequence goes on from PVHT020000141.1 coordinate 5,262,451, forward strand.
CACAGATGAGGCTCAGATCTGGTTTTGCCATGGCTGTGGCATACTGCCCCAACTGCAACTCCAGTTTGACCCCTGGCCCCAGGAATTTCCATATGCTGCAGGTGCAGCCATAAAAACAAACAAAAATTAAAATAAACATGAAACTCCCAGTGTGGGTTTTTTTGGCTGAGCCCATAGCATGTGGATGTTCCAGGCCAGGGACTGAAACCGCACCACAGCAGTGACCCAAGCCACAGCAGTGATGACACTGGATCCTCAACCACTAGGCCACCAGTAAACTCTCCCAGTGTATTTTAATATTTGGAGCTAAAAAATAAGTGAAGGGTCATGACTTTGGTTGTGTGCTGAACATAGGTTCAAACCTAAAGCAGCTGATTAGGCTGGGACTCCCTCTGGAAGAGCTAGACCCACTATGTGCACACAATTTTCTGAAATCTCCAGTTGGCAAAGCAACAACAACAACAAACCTCAAAGAAGAGGAAGGCCCAGTGGGATCCTAGGTTACTTTTGAGAGGTTGGCATAGTTTCTAGACTGAGCTACATTTCTAGATCTGACTACATTTCAGATCTTATGGGCTTTGTTTAGGTAAACATTTATTCATTCTTTTACTTTTAACCTATTAAAGTATATTCAAGTGGGTTTCATTAGGCAGTGTATACTTAGCTCTTGCTTTTATTTATTTAACCCAAAATTCTCTGCCTTTTAATTGGATATTTATACTATTTACATATAATACTATTTTCTTATTTATATTTTCCATCTGTGCTTTATTCCCTTTTCCTGTTTTTCTGTTTCCTTTCAAACTATTTGAATATTTTTTAGGATTTAATTTTATCTTCTTGGGCGGGCCATTCAGTTCTTTGATGTGTTATTTTAGTGGTTATCTTTGGGTTTGTACATCTTTGGTGTATCACAATCTACCTTAAAGTTGTGTGACACTATTTCATGCATGGTATAAGAATCTTATGTCATGATAGATTTCTTTCTTCAAGCCTTTGTTCTGTTGTTATTCGTTTTACTTATGCATATGTCCTAAACCTCACAAAACGTTGTGGTTACTTTTGGTTTTAATAGCCAGTTATCTCTTAAATAAATATAAAACTTATTCCTTTATGTTTACACGAGTAGTTACCATTTCTGGTATTTTTATGTCTTTGTTTAGCTTCAGATTTCTACTGGTATAATATTCCTTCTGCTTTAAGGAAATTTTTTTATTATTTCTGTAGCACTAGCATAATTTTTTTTAAGATTTATATATTTAGAAAAAAGTATTCCATACTTCTTTTAAATAGATATTTCTCTGGATAAAGCTTTTTTGGTTAAGAATTGGATTCTATTTTACTTTGTCTTCTGGTCAGTACTATAAAATTATTGTTCCTCTGTCTTCTATTTACATTAGTTTCAGTGCTACTATCCTCTTTTCAGTTCCACATGTTAACTGTACACATGTATATGTGTTGTTTCTCTTTTATTGTAGTCAATTTACAATGTTGTGTCAATTTCTGCTGTAAAGCAAAGTGGCTCAGTTATACATATATAAACATTCTTTTACATATTATTTTCTATTTATTCTATCCCAGGATATAGGATATAGTGCCCTGTGCTATACAGTAGGACCTCATTGTTTATCCACTATAAATGTAGTAGTTTTCATCTACTAACCCCACACTACACGTTCACTCCTCTCTTTTCTCCCACCCGCTTGGCAATCACAAGTCTGTTTTCTATGTCTGTGAATCTGTTTCTGTTTCATAGATAGGTTCATTTGTGCCATATTTTAGATTCTACATATAAATGATATCATATGGTATTTGTCTTTCTCTCTGACTTACTTCACTTAGTGTGAGAATCTCTACTTGCATTCATGTTGCTGTGAATGGCATTATTTTGTTGTATTTTATGGTTGAGTAGTATTCCATTGTATATACATACCACATCTTCTTAAACCATTCATCTGTCAATGGGCATTTAGGTTGTTTCTATGTCTTGGATATTGTGAATAGTGCTATTATGAACATAGAAGTGTGTGTATCTTTTTGAATTATAGTTTTGTCTGGACATATTCCCAGGAGTGGGATCTCTGCATCATATGGTAAATCTATTTTTACTTTCCCAAAGATACACCTTACTGTTTTCCATAGTGGCTGCACCAAATTTCATTCTCACTAACAGTATAGGAGAGTTCCCTTTTCTCCACATCTTCTCCAGCATTTGCTTTTTGTAGACTTTTTAATGACGGCCATTCTGACCGGTGTAAGGTGTTACTTCACAGTAGTTTTAATTTGAATTTCTCTAATAATTAATGAGATTGAGCATCTTTTCATGTGCCTTCTGGTCATCTGTCTGTCTGTTTTTGGAGAACTATCTATTTTGATCTTCTGTCCATTTTTCTGTTGGCTCATTTGTTTTTTTTGTTGTTGTTGTTGTTTATCTCTGGTCACTTTATTATTAATTTTTGCTTTATCACTTGTTTTAAGGTATTTGATTATGATGTGCTTTGGTGCTTGCCTCCCAGCCCCCACCACACTGTTTCTTATGCTTCAGTCACTGAGACTGTGGATGCCTGAATTTGTAGATTTTATTAACTTGTATATTTTAGTCACTATTTCTTCATATATGTTATGTGCCCCATTGGTAATTCAAATAATATATATCCAGGCCCTTAGAACTTCCCACAATTCACTGATACTCAACTCTTCACACTCCCCCATTCTCCTTTCTCTCTGGATTTTGTTTTGTATAGTTTGTATTGCAATGCTTTCAAGTTCCCTAATCATTCCTTCTGCAATATCTAAACTGTTCTTAATTTCATCCAGTGTATATTTCATTTCATACATCATAATCTTCATCAGTAGTTTGATTGTGAACTTTTTAAATATCCTTATGTCTCTACCTAACGTGCAAAATTGGCTCTAGTTTATTAAACATACGATTACTGTGAAAACCACTGATGTAATATCTTTTTCTACTAAATTTTGTATTCTAAGTTGCTTTTTCTTTAATTTCCCACTTTGAAATGTTTAATTTAGAAGTTATTTTAGATTTTCAGTAAGTGACAAATAGCAAGAGGTCCCATAAATTCTTCACGCAATTTTCTGCAATCTTACATAACCTAGATAACATACATAACTTATAAAATACACCTTTTATATATCTATAGCACAATAGCAAACTCAAAAACTTGGCATTGGTACAGTGCCATTTAATTATATAGGTAGATTCCTGCAGGTGCATAAAAATCAAGATATAGAAATAATCCATCATCGTGATCAACTACCTTGTACTACCCTTCATAGTCACAGCTACTACTATTCTTCTACCACTTCTCCACTTGGAAGCTACTGATTTGTTCTTCATCTCTAAAACATTGTAGTTTTCAGAATGTTAAAGGAAATGAAATAATAAGGTATATGATCTTTTGAGATGGACTTTGTTCACAACAAAAATTCCCTTGAAATTCAAGCAAGTTGTTGCATAAATCGATAGTTTGTTCCTTCTTATTGATGAGCAGTATCAGATGGTATTGATGAATCAATGCTTTAAAATTAAGTCAACTGTTGGGAGTTCTTGTTGTGGTTCAGTGGGTTAAGAACCTGACTAATATTCATAAGGATGTGGTTTAGTTCTTGGCGTCACTCAGTGGGTTAAGGAACCGCATTGCCATGAACTATGCTGTAAGTCGCAGACATGGCTCAGATCCTGAGTTTCTGTGGCTGTGTTGTAGGTCAACAGCTGCAGCTCTGACCTGTGTGTTTTGGTTGTTTTTTTCCAATTTGAGATATTATAAATAGACCTGTTATAACCAATAGCTTTTTGTGTTTATCTGCTTTTATTTCTTTAGAATAAATACCCAGGGTGCAATTTCAGGGTTGCATGATTGTTATATATTTAGTTGTTTAAGAAACTGCTAAACTGATTTTTAGAGTGGCTGTGCAACTTTTTATTCCCATTAGGAATATATGAGGGAGCTAGTCTCTCTGCATCCTCTTTGGCATTTAGCGTTGTCCATATTTTTGGTCAGCCATTATGACAGGTATGTAGAGATATAATTGTGATTTTAACCTACATTTCTCCAAACTACCTAACAATGTTATACATCTTTTCATGTCCTTGTTTGCCATTTGTATATCCTTTCTGATGAAATGCCTCTTCATATTCTTTGCCCATTTTTGTAATTAGATTTTTTTTTTACTACTCAGTTTTGAGAGTTCTTAATATATTCCAGTTCTTTTTCAGATCTGTGGTTGCAAATGTTTCTCCTAGAATACAGTTTGTCTTTTCGTCCTCTTATCAGAGTCTTTCACAGAGCAAAAGTTTTCAGCTTTAAGTCTAAATTATCACTTTTTTTTTTCTTTTATGTATCCTACTTTTGGCATCACATCTAAGAATTTTTCACCAAGATGATTTTTCTCCTATGTTGTCTTCTACAAGTTTTATATTTTCACTTGGAGTTATGACCTATTTTGAGTTAATTTTTGTATGATGTGTAAGGTTGCTTTTTTTCTTTTGTCTGTGGGCACCCAATCTTTCTCTCTGAATTTCATTTTGTGTAGTTTTTATCTTACACCAGTTGTTGAAAAGGCTATCCTTCTTCCACTGAATTGCTTTTACACCTTTGTCACTTATCAACTGGCCGTAGTTGTGTGAGGCTATTTTGGGATTCTCTGTTCTGTTTCATTGATATCAGTGGCTATCTCTCCAACAATACACACAGTCTTGGCTACTGTAGCTGTACAATGCCTTGAAATCAATTATGCTGAACCTCCTAGTGTATGGTTCTTTTTTAAAATTGTTTTATATAGTTTATTTCCTTAAACTTTAAAAATATATTTTAGTACAATCTTGTCTATACCTACAAAAAAACCTCACAGCTTACTGGCATTTTGATTAAAAATGCACTAAACCTGTATATCAATTTTGAGAACATTGACTTTTTTTCTATGTTGAATCCTTCAGTCCATGAAAACAATATATGTCTCCAATAATTTAGCTCCTCCTAGACTGCTTCCATTAACATTTTGCAATTTCAACATATAAATCAGTACTTTTTTTTTAATTTTTAAGTACTTCATTTTATTAGTGATTTGAAACACTATTGTATTTAAATTTTTTTCTGTTATCTTCATTGCTAGTGTATAGAAATTCAGTTTATTCTTCTATTTTAGTTTTAAGAAAATATTTCTAACCCAATATAATCCAAAATAGCACCATTTTAATATACTGTCAGCAAAATGATTAATGAGCTATTTCACATTCTTGTTTTCATATTAAGCCCTAATATCCAGTGTATGCCCTGTATTTAGAGCACATGGTAACTTGAACTCACCCCATGTTAGGTTTCAGACAGCCTCATGGTTATCCTACTAGACAGCCCAGGTCTAGGGAAATCTCTCTCATAACTGCTCTCCCAGAAATGACCCTGAGTACCTTATACATGAGAGGATAAGAAGGGTATTATCCTACAAAATAGAAAGGGGGATTTAACAACAACAACAACAACAAAACTAGTGTCCTATATCCAGTTCCAGATGAAAGGCCAAAAAGTGATGTACATGAGCCAGCTAGGACGGTATGAAAAATTACTGCCAAGAAATATTTACATTTACAGGAGTGGACCAAGCTCTCGCCCCTGCTTATTTTTTATGTTGATAGCATATCCTGTGACCTTATTAGACTCACTCTTTAGTTTGAGGTTGGATATTTTTTTGTAGATTCCTTGAGGTATTCTATATATACGATCATTTTATCTACAAAGGATTGTTTAATATATCTTCTATTCTGAACCCCACACATTTTATTTCCGTTTTTTTGCTTTATTTTGCCTTCTAGGGCTTCCAATACAAGGATGAATAGTCATGATTGTACAAACATCCTTGACTTCCTCCCAGTCTTTGGAAAGGAATTCAGTCCTTTACCATTAAGCATTATTTTAGCTAAAGGTTTTTTGGTAATTGTATTTTATCAAGCTGATGATGTTTACTACAAACATATTTTTCTATGGTTTTATTTTTGTTATAATAATAGGGATTGAATTTTGTTATGTGTGTGTGAGAAAGAGAGGGAATTGAGACATGGCTATGTGTTTCCTTTTTTATTTTTTTTTTAGCCTGTTAATATTGTTAGCCTGTTAATATCCAGTACATTGGCTGATTTTTAAATACTTAAGCAAGCCTTATATTCCTAGAATAAACCTTATCTGGCCATAGTTTATGCTTATGTCTATATATTGCTGAATTCTCTGGTAATATTTCCTTAAGGATTTTTGTTATTCATTATAGGCATTGATCTGCAGTTTCCTTTTTTCTTTTCTTTTCTTTTTTTTAATATTGACTTGTTTTGGTATCAGGGCAATAGTGACCTCATAAAATTAATTGGAAAGATCTTAGTCTTCTTGTAATTTTTGGAAGAGTTTTTGTATGTATAGAATTTTCTAGCAAAACTACATGGACCTGGATATTTTATTTCCAGTTGATTTTAAATGACAATTTCAACTTCCTTTAATTTACAGGGCTATTCGAATGACCTGTTTCACACCATGCATGTTGGTAGTGATTTTTGAGGAATTGATATGTTTTGTCTACATTGCATATTTCACTTGTGTGGAATTATTCATAGATTTTCATATTATACTATGAATGGCTGCAGTGTGCTATGATATCTCCTATGTCATTCTGGATAACATACACACATACGCAGAGTCTTGCTAGAGATTTTTCAACTTCATTGATTTTTTTTTTCAGAGAATCTAATTTTTGTATAATTGATTTTCTTCGTTGTTTTTCCATTTTTAAGTTCCTTGATTTACCCTTTATTACTGAAGGGAATTTCATCAATTCAAAGTAATCCTGGGGGAGTTTGCATTGTGGCTCAGCAGTAACGAGCCCAGCTAGTATCCATGAGGGCGAAGGTTTGATCCCTGGCCTCGCTCAGTGGGTTAAGGATCTGGGGTTGCTGTGAGCTGCGGTATAGTTCATAGACACGACTTGGAGCCCACGTTGCTGTGGCTGTTGTGTAGGCCATCAGCTGCACCTCTAATTAGACCCCTAGCCTGGGAACTATCATATGCCTCAGGAGCAGCCCCAAAAAGATTAAAGAAAAAAAAAGTAGTGCTAGTTTAACTGTTTTTTTCTGTCAGTACTTGAAAAAAGATGTGGTGCCACTACCTTCTGGCCTCCAGGGTTTCTGATGGTGAGTGGATGTTTTAGTCCCTACCAGATCTCTACTGGGAGAAAAGTGCCTTTTTGCTGCTTCCCCTGTGGCAGACACTGACACCGTGGTGGGAGACAAAACTTTATACTATCAGGGAAGGATGAAAGTCCCAGCTGCCTAACTCACCTTTTTCAAACACCACACCAGTAGGGGGAGTTTATTTGTGCCCACTGGCCTCTCCCAGATTCCAATGTCTTCAGTACATAGTCTGCAACGTGTTAGGCAAAAAAGATACTGGAAAAACTCACTTCTGCATCAATTCTCCAATCTGCCCCTTTGCTCCACCTTTCAGAGCATCCTTGTGCTTGTCAAATATCTAACGCCCAATGTTTTGAGCTATACTTGGAGGGAGGAATAGAAAGAAATATGTCTAATGCATCTTACACTGGAACCAGAAACCCTAAATTCACTTTTTTTAATACAAGAAAAATGAATATGGTTTATACTTCCACATTTTTTCACCAAAAAAAGCTTCTTAATCATATTTTCCATTTCAAAAGCCCTTACATGCAAGTAATGAAATTTTTAAAATTCTTTCTTTTAATTGAAGTAAAATTGCTATACATTCTTACATAAGTTAGAGGTGTCTAATGTAGTGATTCACACTTTTTAAAGGTTATACTCCATTTATAGTTATTATAAAATATTGGCTATATTTCCCATGTTATACCATATATCCTTGTAGCTTATTTTATACCTTTTAGCTTGTACCTGTTATTCTCCTCACAGGCTGTGCTTTCCTGCTTCTTTTCATGTCCAGTATTTTTGACTGAATGCCAAGCATTGTAAATTTTGATATTTTGGATGCCAGATATTTTTGTATTCCTATAAATACTCTTGAGCTTTTGTTTTTCTGGGACACAGTTGATTGATATAGTTTGATCATTTCATGTATCCAGGATACAATATCCCACTTAAGTATTAACAGAGCAGCAGACCTCCAAAATAAAGAAGCAGTATGCATTGACAAGACACTCACAGAGTCCAGCGTTGTGTTTTCATGGCTCCTCACACATCTGTGCCTCTGCTGGGATGAATATCTCCATGATAGATGGCATTTGGTGGGGTGGAAATTCTTGAGATGAGGATGCTAACTTTTTGACTGCGTAAGGAGAAAGGGGAAAAAGAAATGTGTTTCAGGTTGAGCTTTTTTTTTTTTTTTCAGAGAATCATATATCATGGGATTCTCAGACACATTTGAAAAATTGAGCTCAGTTGGAGAAGATTTCAAAGGGATCAATTTATAGGGAAAGCTTTCTGAAGATGCTCCAAGAGGGATACCAAAACTCCAACCCCCAGATCCTGACTTTCCATCCAAAAACAAAAGGGGGTGGGGGGAAAGGAAATGTGCCTAGGCAAGGCAGGTGTGAGAAACAGAAAAAATAAAGATAGATTTATCCATTCACTAATTTATCATCCTTGCATTTATACCTATTAATTATTCATCAGTTACAGGGCAAGGTCTATGTAATGCCTTTAGTTTGGGAGAGGAAACCTCTTCTGTCATCACTTTGGCCTTTTTCACACTATAGTCCCAGGACTGCTGCCCTGACACAACCTTTTACCCTCCACCATGTGTACACAACAGCTCCCTGAGGGTCTGGATGGTCTGAGTGGTACCACCTCACTACTCACCACCTTTCCTGAGGGTCTGGCCCACCAGATACAATCCACGTCTCTTCCAGTTCTAACAGCCAGCCCTCAGGCCTGGGCCCGGGGGAGCAAATTCACTACCTTTAAGCCGAGACTTGGGGGTATGAAAGGGCTTTCCCGCTTTCCTCTAAGAGGGAAGCAGGAAGAGTCAAGTGGTAAAAAAGGCCCGAGAAGGAATGGCAAAGACCAAATAATTGTTCTGCCTTCACAAAGCACACTTTTTCTCACTTTGAAAGTTACCTTTGGGTAAAATTTTCCTTCCCAAAGGGAGCTGACTGAACTGATTTTTCTATATTTCTGTCTATTCAGTTTCTTGCTTGAGTGATAGTGGGGAGAAGCATTTTCATTTGATCATAGGACGATTGTGAAAATTAAATGAGCTAATCTATCTCAAAATATTGGGGCAAAAATCAAACCTACTGTTTGTTCAGTTGGATTTGAACCAAAGGAAAAAATGCTGTCAATATACCATTGTAAGTTTTCCAAATCTATTAGGCCCCCAGGGCAATGGAAATAATAATGAGCCTACATAATGGACCTGCCATTCCTTTTGCTTCTGAAGGATTGGGAGGTACAACAGTGCAGAATGCAGTCAACCAAGGTACCTCTAACTTCCCAACAAACTCTAAATCTTGGAGTAAAAGGAAGAAAAACTAAAGTTGCCACCTAGCCCAGACCAGCTGTGCCTCTTCACTGCCAGATTATTCACATGGAAAGTAAAAAATGTTGCCAGGCTCCGGGGTGCTCCATCTGTCACCAGCCCAACGTATGGCTGTGTGGAAGCTCCTGACAGAGGCCTTGATTTTCTATACTTTTCCATCAACATGACGTCTATTCTCACTAACACATTGCTTTAGTCCTGGGGAATCTGTGTGATAAGGCCTCATTTACGCCTTGGTTAATGCTTTGATGTAGTGGTCTAGAAAATTCAGAAACTTCAAAAACTAGGCTTTTTATTATTTTTTTCTGGAAAGTAATTTTCCTTTGTTGCTCTTTGGTGTTTCTAGTTACTTCTATCCATACATAAACTTCATTTCAGTTGAATTTCTTTTCTGGCCCCCAATTCACCCTTACCTATTACCTGCTTGTTTCTATTCTGTGCTGTGACTCCAGGAAAGAGGCACCTGCCCTAGAACCTGGGGCAGTAGGGTAGGAGGCTCTCCACGTCTACCTGAGTATCAGCTCAGCCTTACTCTCTCATTACAAACCCAGCATTCCAGGCTCTCTCACCCATGTGCCCACCTTGGTGTGGCAGCCTGCTGTCACCCACTCACCCAGCTCTATCTTGCCAACTTTGGGTGTGCACTGGGAATAGCAAGGCCTGATAAAGAGAACCATCACATATTGGATCCAGACACACCTGGGATCAAGTCCGAATTCAATCCCAATTCTGGTAAAACAATATACCTCAAGTCTTACTTTCTTTACCTGTTAAATGGGGATAATGGGATAAATGATTAAGGGATGTTTTGACGATTAAATGAGATTTTGTGCGACCCATGGGCACAAAGCCTAATAATGCTAACCTCCTTCTTCCATCTTCTGAGCTAAGTATAGGAATCCACTCTGTTTTGCCCTGCAACTCCAACAATTAGCAGCATCTGCCCAAGTGTTCTGCTTTGAGGGACCCTGAGGCTACATACAGATCCTTTGGGAAAAAATGTATGTAGATGGGAGGATGATATATACCCGTCACTTGCTCATTATCCTGTGAGAGACTCTTCCCTGAAGGCAGAGACCAAGGTGTATTTAACTGTGCACCTTACTACTGAGCACATTGCAGCATTTGTGTTGGTTGAATCCTTAAATAGGACTGGTGGCTGAGTGAAAATGTGTTTCAAAGGATGGGTGGATGGACAGATGAGCAGACTGTCAGTTAAATGAATGAATTCTCAGGCTTGCTGCTGTTTTCTGCTGCTTATCTCTGGCACCTGGATTTCAATCTTTTTTTTTCTTTTTCCTTTTCTTCTTTTTCTTTTCTTTTTTTTTTTCAACACTGGGTTCTTGTCTTCATAAAGCCATCTCATGATGACTCAGAGTCTCATGATCAAATTCCTCACTAGTAGCCTGGGCTGTGTCTGTCCAGTTATTGTTAGCTCAGGATCTTGTTTATGGAACCAAGGGATAAACATCAAGGACAACATGAGGCAACAATAACCTCGATGCCGATGATGATGAGTGGATCCAGTTCCTCAACTCTGCTGTGTCCCCGCTCTGTAGATATTTTAATTTTATGATCTGAATATTGGAGGAAAGTGATCAAACACTGTATTATTAGAGCTATCCAAGACCCCAACTGGACCAAGAGGAGAAACTGAGCTTCGCTTAAGTATCTTTAGTCCAATGGCTCCTGGCTCTAATCTTTACCAGGTTGGTGGTTACTGGGAGCCTGGAAGTATTGTAAAAGATAAGGCTTCCTTGGTCCCAGCCCTAAAGATTCTGATTCTCAGGTTCTGTGTATTTAACAAACTCCTAAGTAACTCTGATGCATGACCAGCACCAGCTCTATTTATATCTATCAGCATCAAAACCCTAGTTCCAGGAAGAGAAAAGATTCCCCCCACCCCCACACAGTAGGGCTTAGTCAGCTGTCTGCACACAATTCTCTTGAGGTGGCATGAAGAGGAGGGTCCCTCCCTGAGCATGATAAATGGTGGCCAGCATCCTCCTCCCTTCAGAATTTCCCCACACTCTCATCCCCCATGTGGGTTTGAGCTTGGCTACCTTATGATGCAGATCTCTGCTCATCACCTGTGGCATTTGGCCTGTGCTATTCAGGGGGATAAATTGCTGACATCTGGGACTCTATATTTATATGTTAATTTTCTCCCACACAAGGGATCCATTTCATGCAGTTTCCTTCAATATGGACATTTCTTTTTTGATGAATGTTTCCCCTGAGGACTTAACTATCTCTTCTGCCTGCACACATCTCAGAAACCCATAGTGGCAGGAACATACCCACGTAGAGTATATTTTTACAAGCCCTGGGGCAGCCATAATAAATTACATCCTCTTCTATCACAGTTCAATATGAGGACTATTCTCAGGGCTGATATTTTTACAGTCCTCTGTTTTACTGGACGGTAAGAGGGCTCCACTTGGTATGTGACTGTGGTGAAGCACATTTGGTGTCTTCAAGGTAGTAAGAATGGGTCCAGACAAAGAGTCCCAGGACTCAAGAATGCACAGAAGCCACCAACTCCAAGAAATGACATAGATCAGGGCTAGGTCAGAGACTGGGTATAATGAAAACTTGCAAATCAGCAGAGCCTGGGGCCAGCATAGCTACAGAGATGTTGGCTGCGTAATGGCAGAGGGGTGTAGACATGACATAAAGGAGCAGGTGGAGCCCTGGCATGGAAGTCCATGTGAACTGGTGAAGCAGACCAGATAGGGTCCCTGGAGTCTCCAGCAGTGAGTAAGACATCAAGGCTAGTCCTGGCAGCCTTAGACTGGGGTCTTTTAAACTGGTACAGACCTATAGGAGTTATGGTAGTAGCAGCCATAGCCAGGCTCGGAAAAGGACAGGTATAAAGGCAGCCAGGCAGGGCAAAGGGAATAGGGGAAGAGACCCAGGGCACGGTGATAAGTTTCGGGACAGATCTCTTAGTCCGGAGGGACTTGAAGCACTACCCCTTAAGAACTTAGGCGCTGGACCTTAAGTACTAGGCAGCAGTCCGCATGAAAGTTGGGTGAAGAACCTAAGTATAAAACGGCATTGAAGCCAATACTGCTCTGTCATTGGTATCAACATATCTTTCCCTATATTTCTTCTAACTTATTCCCATCAGCCAATCTTGGAGCAGCACATAGTTGGGTCTTGCTTTTTAAAAAATCCATTCTGACTATCTCTGCCTTTCTTCTTTCAAACATTTATCTTCCTCCTTCTATCCATCACAAAACCTCCTCTCTTAGAGTGATTCCAATTACACATATGTTAGGCTGCTTGACACTGACCCTCAATTCACTGACATCCTTTTTATTCTTGAATTTTATTTCTTTTTTTTTGTTTCATTTTGTATATTCCAGTACTTTCCCTCCTGGTCAACAATCTTTTTTTCTGCCATGTTTAATGCTGTTAATCTCCTTCAGTCTATTTTCTTCCACCTCAAAAACTGGTTTTAAACTCTAGAAGCTTCATTTGGTTATTTGCAATGTCTTCTGTTTCTCCTCTTAGCCTTTTTACCACATGAAGTACAGATATAATAAATGCTTAGTAAACTTGTTAATTCTAATATCTCTATCAGTTCTGGATCAGTATTTCTTGATTGCTTTTTTCTCCTTATTATGGGTTTGTATTTCCTTGATTGTTTGTATCCAGGGTGAATTTTACATTTTGGGGTGCTGAATATTTTTCAAGATCTTTATAATTTTTCTCTCTGATGTTGGTTTATTCCCTGTGTGTGTGTGGTTTATTCCTGTGTGTGTGTGTGTGTGTGTGTGTGTGTGTAAGTTACTTGGAAAGAGTTTGTTTCTTTCTGGTTTGCATTTAAGATTTGTGAGGCAGGATGGGAGTGGCACTCTGTCTGAATCTAATTATTCGTAATGCTAAGACACTATCTTCCTGAGTCCTCTATTCATTGCTCCTTGAATTATGAGTTTTCTGGTTCAGGTAGTGGGAACAGAAACCGTCCCACTCCTCCCATTCATTATTGACTAGTTTCCTCACATGAATGTGTGGATCAGCACTCTTCTGGACAATCAAGCTGAACCCTCTCCAATCCCCACATTTCTCTTTCTGGGCTGCCCTCTCCTTTGCGGGGCTCTAGCCCATGAACTCCAGCTGTCTTAGCCTCCCTGGACTTGCAGAACCATCTCAACTCAGGGAGACCTCAGAGTTCTGCATTAGCTCCCTCCTTCTCCCCCAAAACCTGGATGCTCTCCAAGGTAATGAACTGTGCCCATCAGAGGGCTCATCTCCTCTGGGTTTCATTTGCCAGGGATCCCTGTCCTTTTGCTGTATGTCTTGTGTCTCAAACGCTGTTACTTCATATATTTGCTCCCTTCGTTGCTGTTGGTTTGACAGGACGATAAATCTGGTTCTTCTTCCTTTGTCTTGGTTGGAGGCGGGAGTCCCAGAACATCACTTCTACTTTGTAATTCTTGGTATATTTAGGTGCCACTAGAACACGTCAACTAAACCCTCACTGAAGTTGATGTTCTGTATCCAAATAAGAGCAGGGATTATCACTCACTTAGCATCTCCTGTATGATTGGCATCGGTGCATTATTTCTAATTCTTATGGGAAATCCTGGGATGTAAACATCACTATCCTCACTTCACTGATGAGAAAACGGGGCCTAAGAAGTTAACAGTACATTGAGAGGAGATTGGATTAAGATGGCGGAATAGAAGGACTGGAGCTCAACTTCTCTCCCAAATAACAGCAAAAATACA
>PVHT020000141.1:5283855-5440068 GCA_004024745.2 Catagonus wagneri
GTCCAGGGTGCCCTTAAAACAAAACAAAACAAAACAAACAAAACACATTTTTCAAAATTAAAGTATAGTTTACTTACAATATTGTGTCAATTTCTGCTGTACAGCAAAGTGAACTAGTCATATATATATATGTATACATATATATATATACACATTCTTTTTCTCATATTATCTTCCATCACTTTCTATCCCAAGAGTCTGAATATAGTCCCCTGTGCTGTACAGTAGGACAGGGCACCTTTTCTTCCATTATTCCTTCCCACCCCCAGCAGCAGCATCCTCAGCTTCCCCTCTTGGTGTAGGACAAAGTGCCAAAGCTCTCAGCTAAGAGCAAAGTTACCTAAAACATGGAACCCACAATCCATCCCGTCACAGCTATTATAGCACCAGAGTTTACCAGCTGTTCCTGTGGAGATCCAGCCACTATTTATTTCATCATTCACCTTTCATTGTGGGATCTTGCTTTTCTGGATCACATAGAAATAGATATTTATAGGCAGGAGGCTCTGAGTAATCATCTCTTCCTTCTTGTTTTGGGTGCAGGTAGTTATTCTGTAACATTTCTACCAGACCGTCACACTGTCCCAGTTCAAAGTGCCTCCCCCAACAAGAAGACTACTTCACTGAATGATCTCCTGCTGAGAAAATTTGCCGCTGATAATTGCTTTCTGTTTGCCCCACTTCTGTCTTTTGAAAATCACAAAGCATATATACATATTTATACATGTATTTTTTTTTCTTTCTACATGACAATCTGGGAGACATCTGGATTTTGTCCAAGAGCAATTTAGCAAATGTCAGTGATTTTCCAGGTGCTCTGCTAGACGTGACAGGTATCTGGAGGAGGCAGTAGGCAGTGATTGGAAGGCTTTCTATTCACCTGTAAGGGAGGGAGACACTTCTGGGTTCCATCTCACACCCTCAGAGCCTCGCTGATGTCAGACAGCTACAGCGGATGTTTCCAGGGAAGCTCAAGTGTGATCCTCCCTCACTTTCTCATCCAGGGTCTTCTTGCCTGGAGTGCTCTTGACTCTGGAGAACTCATGATGGGTGAGTCCAGAAAAGGGGGTTTCCTCCACTGGAGGCTACACTCACTCAGTGGGACGCAGGCAGGATAAGTGCCCTTCTTCCTGCCTTCCAGGGTAGGGGCTGGGCATTCCAGGAGGCATTCTGTGTCCCTGTACCCCCACATCAGTGACATACCCTGTGACTCCTTCCTTCTCTGTCTCATGCTCCCATCTCCCTCACTCCTGATTCCCAGGATCATCTTCTGAATAAACCGCTTCTCCCAGAGTCCTTGTCTCAGGCTCTGCTTCCAGAGAAACCATGGGAGGAAGGGAGGTGGGGGCTGCATAACCACTGTATTTCTAGCCTCTGCCCCTCGGAGCCCTCCATCTCCATGGGCACTTTCTGAGGTCAGCTCCTTGTCTCGAGCATCCCCTGAACTCAGCACACAGTGCTTTCAGTCCCTCTCTGAGTCCAGAAGGTCTGTTTTCAGCAACACCGAAAATCTGTCCTTGCAGTGTCTCATCATCAGTACAGTCATCACATCTTCCAATCTTTTTTTTTTATGGCCTCATCTGCAGCATATGGAAATTCCAGGGCCGGGGGTCACATCAGAGCTGCAACTGCGGGCCTATGTTACAGCCACAGAAACTCCAAATACGAGCTTCATCCGGGCCCCACATACAGCTTGTGGCAATGCTGGATCCTTAACACACTGAATGAGGCCTGGGATCAAACCCGCATCCTCACAGAGACAATGTCATGTCCTTAACAAGCTGAGCCATAAGAGGAACTCCCCAACCTTATTTTTGTGTTAGTTTCTATTTTTAAATATCTACACTTTGCATACAGTCTTAAAAGAAAAATACGTATTAACAAGTTACGCTTGGGGTCTGAGCCTGTGTCTTTATCTGGAAAATGAAGTGATAAAAATCACTTTGGCAGGATTGTTCTACTAGCAACACATTGTTGCAGCCCAGTGCCTGGCAACTACCAAGCATTCCTTCTCCACCATCTCCTTCTTTTCATCTCTGAGCATACTGCCAAGTGTACCCCTCAACAAAATTCTTAATTACAGGGACGAATCCATCATCTTACTGCGTAAGAGCAGTCAGAAGGGGAGCTATGGTAAAGCGGAAACAAAGCTAATAAATGTGCTCAAAGTTGGAAGCTACCTGTCAGAAGTCTTCCTCTGAAACTCATAAGGAATTGCCCAGGAATATCCAAATTAAAATCAGAACATCCTTCATTTCGTCGTTTCAGCTGTAAAACACAAAACACAAAACTCACAAGACCAAGGGAGGTACACCTTCCACACTTACAAATTATGACACCAAGGCTGAGGAGATGTGGTATCATGCAAAAAGCAGCACAGCTTCTCACCAATCTGCCTTCAAAGGCTGTCTCTCCTCCACCTCCACGCGGGCTGTTTCTCGGAGATCACTCAGGCCTAGAACCAGCCTTTAGACCTCTGCAGGGTAGGAATCCCTGGAAAGCTCTTTCAGCCTCTAAGTTACAGGGAATCTGCCCAAAAATTATGCGTGATTCTCCTGTGAAGTAATCGTTATACCACATTCAGTTTTTTTCTTTTGCTCTCAGTTTTTGGCACCTTTACATTGTGTTATTTTGATGATCTTTTTCTTCTTTCTATTTCTTTTCTATTTTTCTTTTTCTTTTCTTTCTTTTTTTTTTTTTCAGGGTAGCACCTGTGGCATATGGAAATTCCCAGACCAGGGCGCAAATCAGAGCCTCAGCTGCCAGTTTATGCCACAGCCACAGCAATGCCAGATCTGAGGTGCCTCTGTGACCTATGCTGTAGCTTGCAGCATTTCCAGAGCCTTAAACCCACTGAGCGAGGCCAGGAATGGAACCCACATCCTCTTAACTCACTGAGCCACAACAGGAACACCAATTAATTATTTTTTTTAGAAATTATTTTTTTTAGAAGTTATAAATATATGAGACTAAACTTAAATGAGATAATGAAACCATGGGAGGTTCATCCAGATGGAGGCCACACAATGACAGAGGAAAAGGAAGGGACAAAATAATCCAGTGAAACACGCTAACTTTGATAATGATGAATGGGCATCAGTGGACGGTGTAGAGGGTGTATGGAAGTCTGTGTAGGGGAAATGTGATTTCCCAACACAGGCTTGACTTAGCAGTGTTTTGCTCTACACTTTGCAGAGCTACAGCTTATCTACATCCCTGGGTCTCCTCCAGAGGAAATGTCTCATTGTTCTTCACTATCTTTCTGGGGAAGGCTGAGTCCGGGGATTAAACTGAATTTGCCTGCAAGTATAACCTAAACCTGCAGGTAGAATGGTACACTGGTGAAAATCCAAGCTCCTTATCATTATACTAGCCTACATTATGTGAGTTGAAGGAAAAAGTAAAAATAGGAGAGGAAAAAAACAGGAAACAAGAGATGGACTAGTCCTCAGAAAAACAAGGTGGGACACTTGTTGTCTGCCTCTTGATGGAAATGTGTGTATTTATTCCAGAAAGCAGCATCATAAAATTGACACTGAAAGGAACAGTTCTCCACCCCTTTTCCCCGCTTAAATGTGGTAGAATTTGGTTTAGCCCATTTCAGGAACTGGTCTTCTGTGTTTCTGCTTTATTGGCTCCATCACTGATGGGTGCTCTGAGCTGGGTTCCTGGCTCAGCTTCTACGGCTCTGCTCCTTACAAGGAGGTCCTGGCAAATCTGGGCTATCATTTGAGGTGTGGGATGAAGGTGCTGGAAGTGACTGCAGTGGGCTGGATTTTGATACAGAAGTGCTGCCTGGGAGGTTATTTATAGAACAGGAGGAGTGGAGACATGACAAGTGTAAACCTAAAATAAGAATCTTTTCAGACTCACATAAGTGATACTGTTCATCAAACCTGGGAGTGACAACACATCCAAAAAGTTCCTTTCTGTCTTACAGTGTGTATGTGTGACTGCGGTCTGTGTGTGTGTTTCATTTTTCTGATCAAATAGGAGAGGGTCTGATACCAAAGCAGACTCCACGCCCACTGTGAAATGCTGCTCTGTGATTTAACATCTTCCCTGTCCTCTCAGAAGAGCTGGGACTCTGCCTCAAGGGATGTGGTGGGCTTTTCTCATTTATTCCCAGTTTTGTCACCAGCTACTTCACTACAATTCAAATCAACAAAAAACATTTTAAGCAAATATTATGTAGAAAGGCTACACTGACAAAAAAAAAATGTTTCTCACCTTATGGAGATTAAAGGCAGGAAGCGAGGCAGAGGGACAGACCACCTGACCAGAGCACATGGTGGGTAAGAAGAGGGCATGAGAACCCGAGAATAAGAGAGGTAATTTTCCTGGGGTGGGGGACTTCACAGAGGAGGAAGCAAGGAGAAAGTGCTTAGAAGGATGGATACAACTTTAAGTCAAAAATAGAGTAAGATAAGATAGATATTTTCTGCGTATTATGGACCAAGGTAACAGAAAATGTGCAGACATGAAAAAGTCTAAGACATATTTAAGCCATAGAGATTGTTCTGGTGTAACTACAAACTAGATACAGGTTCTCCAACTTCAATAAGAATCATCTCAGATGCTGCTATGAATGCAAGTTTCAGGGTCCTTTGTTTGTAACAAAATCCCCAGGGGTCACTGCAGGGACACTCACTTTGAGAAAGAGTGAGGTTACATATGTCTGACGTGTGACGTGAGAGATGAAGGGGACTAGAGGGAGGGGCCGGGACTGGAGGGAGGGTCCAGGACAGTAGAGAGGGTTAATAATATCAGTGGAGTTTAAGTCCATTCTCTATGTAAGTGGAGAATTCCTGATGTTTTTGAAACCAGGTGGAAGGGTATTACATTAGGGTATTGCATTAGCTTAGATAGTCGGTAATAAGAACCCTAAGAAAAGCTCTGTCATGGATGGTTAAAAGGAAGGAAATATGAGAGGAATTGTGCAGAGATTAAAATGAAGAGACTTTAATTCTGAATCTGGACGTTCAAGGTCTGCCTCTAAACACGTAGCTTTGGGCATATGCAGAACTTCTGATTCTCAGAAACTTCAATCATTAAATGAGGATTTTAGTAGAATGTGCCTTTTTTTGTGATTTTCGGTAATTTGGAAACTCAAACAAGTGACTCTTGATTGAAGACAGCACATGTTCCCTAGAAACTGGCTGTGGACATGTAACTGCAGCTTGGATCAGCCAGTGTCCCACCTGGGTCTCTGAATCTGGCAGGAACAATGCAAGTGGAAGAGCTGAGAAATTGTTCATGGCAAAATGATGATGTGGAGAAATCCATTAGAAGCTGTAGCACGGAGAGCATAGAATCAATGGAGTTCTCAAAGTTCACCAGCACTGATATCGAATGTCTAGCAATCTCTTCTGGGTTGTGACCTGGACTGGTTCTCCATCCTTCCTGATGATTTTGTGGGACCTGTTCAACAGCCTTCCTTTTCTTCTGAATTTAGTGCAGTCAATCATTTACAGTTGCCAGTTGAAACTAAGGACTCTAACCAATGCAGAATATGAATGAGAAAAACATTCCTCAAGCCATTTTGTAAATAGTGGACTATATATTGTGGTCTAAAGAGATATTAAACTTGGGAATCTGGACATTTAGAATAATAACCAAGACTTTTCATCATGGAGCAGCTGTTAACGGATCCGACTAGGAACCATGAGGTTGCGGGTTCAATCCCTGGCCTCGCTCAGTGGGTTAAGGATCCGGCATTGCCGTGAGCTGTGGTGTAGGTTGAAAACGCAGCTTGGATCCCACATTCCTGAGGCTGTGGCGTAGGCTGGCAGCTACAGTTCCGATTAGACCCCTAGCCTGGGAACCTGCATATGCCGTGGGTGCGGCCCTGGAAAAGACAAAAAAAGAAAAAAGAAAAAGAAGAATAAACAAAAGTTATATAATTTTAAAAAGTAAGAATTTCTGGGGAATTTGACAAAATTGGTTTTGGATGTGCTGAGTATGAGATATCACTGGGAAAACCATACAGGCAGATAGAAAAATTAGTGTATTAATCAGAATTGATTAGGCTAAGCTGTAATAACAAATAAACCTCAAAGTCATAATACAACAAAATTTTATTTCCTTCACATGACAGCAGGGGAAAATTGAGCATGAGAAAGGCTGGATCTTGTCCTTCCAAGCAGATAAACATAACTTTCCGCTCTTCATTGCGGGCTGCATATAGTGACATCATGATGAGCTGTCACTTAGCATATGGCACGGCATGAGAAGTAAAGGAAAGGAGTAACTTTACAGTAGAGAAACCTGACAGATTCTGACCCAGCCAGGTGATCAAGGTTACATCAACAGTGATAAATCATGGTATGA
The DNA here is from genome assembly GCA_004024745.2 of Catagonus wagneri. NCBI lineage: Eukaryota > Metazoa > Chordata > Mammalia > Artiodactyla > Tayassuidae > Catagonus > Catagonus wagneri. Next base: position 5,290,186 of record PVHT020000141.1, read on the forward strand.
TAGGATGAAAATGGTTTATTACCTCTCCCAAAACACACTACTCCAGTCTAATCATGAGGGACTCACCAGACAAATTCTGAGGGACATTCTACGAAGCACATGACTAGCACTATTAAAAACTGTCAAGGTCATTCAAAAATAAGGAAATACTGGGAGTCCCCATTGTGGCCCAGTGGAAACGAACCTGACTGGTATCCATGAGGATGAGGGTTGATCCCTGGCTTCACTTAATGGGTTAAGGATTGGCATTGCTGTGAGCTGTGGTGTAGGTCATAGACATCGCTCGAATCTGGTGTTGCTGTGGCTGTGGCTGTAGCTCCAGTTTGACCCCTAGCCTGGTAACTTCCATATGTTGCAGGTGCGGTCTTTAAAAAATAAAATAAAATAAGGAAAGTCTGAGAAACTGTCAGAGCCAAGAGGAGCCTAAAGAGACATAATGACGAAATACGATGTTTCATTCTGGGCAAGTTTCTGGAATAGAGAACAGACATTAGGTAAAAACTGAGAGTCTGAATAACCTATGGATCTTGATAATCATGTGTCGATGTTGGTTCATTCACAGTGACAAAGGTACCCTACTAGTGTAAGGTGATAATAAAAGGGAACTTAAGTATGGTATGTGTGGGAAGTCTCTGTACTAACTTCGTAAATTTTTAAAACATAAAACTATTTACAAATTTAAAAAAATAATTAAAAATGGACTTTTAAATACTTTGGTCTACTAGTGAAATATGCCTCTTTTGCTCACATGACTTTGCCCAGATCTAGTCACTTGATTCTGTTTTACAAATAAATTCTTTTAGATCATTTATTTAATTCCACAGATTTCAAAATCAAGCCTATGTTTACCCTAATAGAAAACCATGGTGGGGAAGGTTAAATTAGGAGGGTGGGATTAACACATACACACATACATATATATAAAGTAGACAACTAACAAGGACCTGCTGTATAGTATAGGGAAATCTACTCAATATTCTGTAATAACCACTATGGGAAAAAGAAATTGATATATTTATACATATAACTGATTCACCTTGCTATAAACCTGAAACTAATACAACATTGTAAGTCAACTATACTTCAATAAAATCTGTTAAAATTAAAAAATAATAAGGCAAAAAGTAAGAGTATTTCATGCATAAGATTTTCAGTCAATCTTGAAAAAAAAAACTTTATTCTGTCAGAAATACTATTTCTGTTCTTAATCTCACCTTTAATAACATTCCCCTAAAATTATATTTCAAAAGTAAGAACCATGTAGAAACTACCACACTAGCGGACTGGATCTTCTCCTTATTTCCTGTCCCAGTGAAAATCCATTGGGGCCTCCAGGTATGGACCACAGCTCCCAGAAGACAGCAGACAGCGTTAGGGCTCTGGGCACTGCATCCTGGTATCCTGGCATCCTGGGAGTGTCATCTCCACACCTTGGGGCACGAGGGTGTCAATATTTGGCTGCAGTTGGGACTGGTATGTACTGAATGTGCAATGATGTTATGTTTTTCATCAGTTTAGAGAAACAAGAATTAAGAAAATATTCCACTTCCATCTAGAAGGAAGGTACTTTTGAATATTTTCTAGAAACTGGAAGTGATACTAGTAGTCATACAAACCAAACAGCTCTGAGAAAGAGGGTACCAACAATACCTGAGAGGAGAGGGAGCTATACTTAAACTACCTGTAGACAATGAAATACTGTGAGAAACACAAGAAAGTTTGGACATTATCCTTTGGTATCTTCAACAATATGCAAATACATGGCTTCTCTGAAAATGTAGCAGAAAAGGTAAGTGGCCGGGAAAAGCCAAACTAGAAAAGGAATAAAGAGAAATAGTGCAGGGGTTCAAGGAAATTAAACACTGAATAGGAGAATTACAAGATGTAATGGAGGCAGGAGCATGCATAATTGACATTGTGAGAATATAAAATAACATCAAAAAAGTTAAATGGGTTGTTGGAGTTTTTTGCTGTTGAGTTGTGTAAGTTCATATATTTTAGTGATTAAGTCCTCACTGGTTGTATCATTTGAAACTCTTTGCTCCCAATCAGTAAGCTATCTTTTTGTTTTTTATGGTTTCTTTTGCTGTGCAAAAACTTGTAAGTTTGATTAGGTCCCACTGGTTTACTTTCGTTTTTATTTTTATTGCCTTGGGAGACTGACCTAAGAAAACATTTGTACGGTTGATGTCAGAGAGTGTTTTGCCTATGTTCTCTTCTAGGAGTTTTATGGTGTCTTCTCTTATGTTTAAGTCTTTAAGCCATTTTGAGTTTATTTTTGTGCATGGTGTAAGGGTGTGTTCTAGTTTCATTAACTTACATGCAGATGTCTAGTTTTCCCAGCACCACTTGTTGAAGAGAAGAGACTTTTTCCCATTTTATATTCTTGCCTCCTTTGTCAAGGATTAATTGACCATAGGTATCTAGGTTTATTTCTGGGTTCCCCATTCTGTTCCATTGGTCTGAATATCTGTCTTTTTCTACTAGTACCTCACTGTCTTGATTACTGTAGCTTTGTAATATTGTCTGAAGTCTGGGAGAATTATGCCTGCTTCTTGGTTTTTGTCCCTCAGTATTGCTATGCAATTCTAGGTCTTTTGTGGTTCCAATATAAATTTTTGGAATCTTTGTTCTAGTTCTGTGAAAAATGTCCTGGGAAATTGATAGGGTTTGCACCGAATCTGTAGATTGCTTTGGGTAGTATGGGCATTTTAACAATATTAATTATTCCAATTCAGGAGCATGGGATATCTTTCCACTTCTTTGAATCCTTGTTAATTTTCTTGATTAATGTTTTATAGTGCTCAGCATATGTCTTTCACCTCCTTGGTCAGGTTTATTCCTAGGTTTTTAATTTTTGAGGGGTGTGATTTTGAAAGGTATTGTATTTTTGTATTCCTATTCTAGTATTTCATTGTTAGTATATAGAAATTCAGCCAATTTCTAAATGTTAATCTTGTATCCTGATACTTTGCTGAATTCTTTTATCATTTTGAGTAGTTTTTGTGTGGAGTCCGTAGGTTTTTCTACATATATTATCATGTCATGGGCATAAAGTGATGATTTTACCTCTTCTCTTCCAATTGGGATACATTTTATTTCTTTTGTTTTTCTGATTGCTGTGGCTAGGTCTTCCACTACTATGTTGAATAAAAGTGGTGAGAGAGGGCATCCTTGTCTTTTTCCAGCTTTTAGAGAAAAGGCTTTCAGCTTTTCTTCACTGATAATTATATTGGCTGTGAGTTTGTCATAAATAGCTTTTACTATGTTAAGGTATGTTCCTTCTATACCCACTTTGGTAAGAGTTTTTATCATGAATGGATGTTAGATTTTGTCAAATGTTTTTTCTGCATCTATTGAGATGATCGTGTGGTTTTCGACTTTTCTTTTGTTAATGTGGTATATGACATTGATTGACTTGCATATGTTGAACCGTTCTTGTGAATTTGCAATAAATCCCACTTGGTCATCGTATATGATCTTTTTTTATATGTTGTTAGATTTGGTTGGCAAAAGTTTTGTTGAGAACTTTTGCACCTGTATTCATCAAAGATATTAATGGGCAGAAGATCTGAATAGACATTTCTCCAAAGAAGATATACACTTGAAAAAATGTTCAACATCATTAATTATTAGAGAAATGCACCAGAAAACTACAATGAGGCACCACCTTACATCAGTAAGAAAGGCCATCATTAACATGTCAACAAATAACAAATGCTGGAGAGGGTGTGAAGAAAAGGATAACTTCCAAAGCTGTTGGTGGGAATACAAATTGATACACACTATGGAAAACAGTTATAGAGATACCTCAGAAAACTAAATATAGACTTACCATATGACCCAGCAATCCCACTCCTGGAAATATATACAGACAAGACTTTCACTGAAAAAAGATGCATGCACTCTTATGTTCATTGCAGCACTATTCACAATAGCCAAGACATAGAAACAACCTAAATATCTATCGACAGATGAATGGCTTAAGATGATATGGTACATATACACAATGCAATACTACTCAGCCATAACATAGAGCAAAATAATGCCATTGGCAGCAACATGGATGGAACTATAGACTATTACTAAGTGAGGTAAGTCAGAAAGAAAAAGACAAATACCACATGATATCACATATCTTGAATTGAATTTATGGCGCAAGTGAACTATCTACAGAAAAAAAAAAAAACTCATGGACATAGAGAACAGACTTTTGGTTGCCAAGGTGGGAGGAGAGAGTGGGAATAGACTGGGAGTTTGGCATTAGTAGATGCAAACTATTGCATTTGGAGTTGATAAGCAATGAGGTCCTGCTGTAAAGCACAGGGAACTATATCTAGTCATTTGTGATGGAACATGATGGAGGATCATGTGAGAAAAAGAATATATATATATATATATGTATATATGAGAATGGGTCACCTTGCTGTACAGCAAAAATTATTTGACAGAATATTGAAATTCAGCTATAATTTTTTAAAAAGTTAAATACAATTCCCAGAAGTAGAGCAAGAGGCAAACCAATGATAATAATGACAGAGAAGATGCTAGAAATTGAAAACTTAAAAGGGAGACTCAGCCTAAGAAATGTAGAGGATATGAGGATATTTAGTAATAAGGGATATGATTGAAGAAAATGTTTTTCCTGTCTTACAATAAATTATAAGGCCTGAGTGTTCAGTGTTCCTGGTTGAAGGTGCCTGTTCATCCAGGGAAATGCTGGTAGTTTCTTCCATGCCTGGCATGCTCTGGGCACACTGTCCTACTTCAATGGGTTGAAGGGCAGTGGGGACAGGTAGGTAACAGGAAAGTCAAAGAACAAGATAATTGCAGTTAGTGGTAAGCCAGGGTAATAATATAAATATTTACCATACTGTACAACATAAGCCTAAACAGTCAGAGTGAAGGTCATGATCGATTAAAACCAATGTTGAAACAAACAAGCAAAAAAGTTCCATTCACTTTTTATATAAAAGCTGAGTATAAGTGCCCGTGGTCAGTTTTAATGGAGAAATAAAAGCCAGCAAAATAAAACCAATGATGCAATAGAGGGTGTGGTACCTGGGTGGAAAAAAGCTCAGGCAGTGAAGATCTCTCTGAAATGTGGCCTTGAAGCTTGAACTGGTCTATTAAGCATCTCTTGGGATGAAATGTTCCAGGCAGAGAAACTTGGGGCATGGGGCTTTATGGTGGCAACAAGCCAGAGCACAACCAGGTTAGGATTATCTTAGCATGAGTCAAAGGAGGGAAGTTGGAAATGAGGCAGGAAAGGAGATCAAGAAAGCCTTTATAAGCCATACTGCACAGCATCCTACTAGCCCTGAAGAGACATACTGACTTTACACAAAATGCCACTGGAGCAAGTTTCTGAACAGGTGGCAACAACATGATTTACAGATTAATATAAATGTATATATTTAAATATTTATAGATATAATTAAAATATAGTTGATTTACAATGTTGTGCCAATCTCTGCTATACAGCAAAATGACTCAGTCATACACATATAAACATTCTTTTTTATATTATTTTCCATCATGATCTATCCAATGTGATTGATATATTCCCCTGTGCTGTACAGTAGGATCTTGTTTATTCATTCTAATTGTAATAATTTGCATGTACTAACCCCAAATCCCAGTCCATCCCACTCCCTCCCCTCTCCCCCTTGGCAACTACTAATCTGTTTTCTATGTCTGTGAATCTGTTTCCATGATTAATATTTTTTAAAGACCCACTTGCCTAATATTTAAGAATGGATTATAGGGAAGCTGAATGGATCAACCTCCCAGCTATGTTATTTTTTCCCTGAGGAATAAGTGACAGATATTAGTTTCTGGTGTACAATATAAAAATTTAGTATATATACTGCAGTATGCTCACCACAATAAGTCTAGTTAACATCTATCACCATACAGAGTTACAGTTTTTGTTCTGTGTTGAGAACTTTTAAGATCTACTTTCTCAGCAACTTTCAATTCTACAATACCATAGTATTAACTACAGTCACCATGTTGTACATGACATCCCTATGACTTATTTATTTTACAACTGGAAGTTTGCAACTTTTGACCACCATCACCTATTTCACTCATGCATACCCCCTGCCTCTGTAAGCCACCATTCTGTTCTCTGTGTCTGTGAGCTTGGTTGTTACTGCTGTTGTTGGTTTTTAGATCACACATACAAGTGAGTTGATATGGTATTTGTCTTTTTCTGTCTGATTTATTTCATTTAACATAGTGACCTCAAAGTCCATCCACATTGGCAAGATTTCCTTTTATGGCAAGATTTCCTTTTATGGCTGAATAATATTCCATTCTATCTCTCTCTCTCTCTGTGTCTCCCTATCTATCTATCTGCTTATTATCTATCTACCTGTATCTTTTTTATCCATTCATTTGATGGCCATTTTTTAGGTTGCTCACATGTCTTGGCTATCATAAATAATGCTGCAGTGAACATGGGGGTGCATGTATCTTTTTGAGCTAGTATTTTTCCCCCCTTTGGATAAATAACCAATCATGGAATCGTTGCCTCACATGGTAGCTCTATTTGTAACTATTTGAGGAACTCCCATGCTGTTTTCTACAGTGGCTGCACCAAATGACATTCCTACCAAGACCGCACAAAGTTTTTCTTTTCTGGAAGTACTTGTCAACACTTGCTATGTTGTCTTTTTATAAAAGGCATTTTAATAGCTGTAATACCCAGCTACATTTTTAAGTTGAAATTATGAGGATAAAATATTTTATGAGTATCCAAAAGTGAACAAGTTACAACTGCATTCAGATTTTATTGGCCTTAGGCCTTTTCTCTGAAACACAAAATGAAGGAGAAAATAGAAGAAAACTCAAGGAAGTTTTGAGGCCACTGAGCTACTTCTTAGGTATTGGGCTCTCTTGCCCTTCTGCCTTCTGCAATGCCTGGCCCCCAGGCCACTTGCTCAGCACTGACCATGGACAAACTGCACCCCATTCATATTTGGCTAATCTTTCCAAACAGATACACTATGTCCCCATCATATTCTTCCCCTGAGTACTCCTGATAGAACATTCTGTAATTATCGAGATAATTGGACTTTTTATGAGGGCTTTATTTTCTGACTGATTCAGATAATGAGAGATCACAGGGTTTGGGAAGGCATGCTTCAGGAAGCAGAAAGGGTGCTGAATTTTGCAACGGCAACAAAAATAAAAGTAAAAGCAACAATGGATAACATGAAGTCAGGTCCTACCATGTGCTTGGCTCCTAATCTACAGTATCAATAGTCAAGGTATATTGAAATCCCCACATTTTACAGAAGGTGACACTGGGGATTACAAAGGTGAACTAATTTCCCCAAGAAGTGACAGAATGAAGGTTTACCCTGATTTATCTGATTACAAATCCACTATCAAAGATGGTCTGGATTTATTGAGCAAAGAGAAGAGGGCTTTAGAGTGAAGAAACACATCATCAGCTAGTGTGTAGCATCAAGGGAGTGAGGGATGAAGTAAGCCTTCAGATTTATGAGCCTTGCATTCTAAGACTTAAAAGCGTGCTTTTGAAAAGTAAGGTTTGAAGAAGTTATATGAGGATTTTAGTGTTAGCAATGCCCAGGTCAGTCAGGTTGGGGTTGCAGGAGGCCACCAACAGTTATCACATGCTTCAATTTACTCTAATTCACCATTACTAGAAATGTCAAATTGGCTACTTTTATTTTTTACTGCTTTTCTCCCAGTTTTAAGATAAAATTGGCATACAACTGTATGTAAGTTTAAAGCACATAGTATAATGATTTGACTTACATCATGTAACGATCACTACAGGAAGTTTAGTGAATAGTCACTGTTTAATATGATACAAAAAATATTTCCTTACAATGGAAACTCAGGATTTATTCTCTTAATAATTTTCATATGCAATATATGACACTCACATATAACAATATGAAAATGAAGGTAAAGCAACTCCATTTAAATGCATCTAAAATAAAATAATTGTGAATAAATATAACAAAAAAGTAAGGTTTTTACTCTAAAAACCCCAAGACACTGTAGCAAGATATCTAAGTAAATAATAAAAATTTCCATGTTTATAGGTCAGAGGATTTCATATTTTTAAGGCGCCAATCCTCTCAAAACTGATTTACAGAATTCATATAATCCCTACCAAAATTCCAGTTTTCATTTCACAGTAATTGATAACCTGATCTTCAAGGTCATCTAGGAACATGACTGAGCCAGAAGAGCGTAAAAGGAATTTAAATAAGAACAAATTTGGAAGACTCATACTTAACTATATCAAAATTTACTTAGTTATAAAACTTAGGTACAACTTAACAGTAATCAAGACTGTGTAATCCTAGCATAGGGAAAGACATGCAGAATTGAGAAACTTAACTGAACCACTATATGTATTGTCAACTGATATTCCACTGAAGGCAAGACAATGCCATGATGGAAAGAATAATCGTTTCAAAAATGGAGCTTGAGAGAACTGGATAAAAGCAGTCAAAAGGTACAAACTTCCAGTACTAGGTGTATAACATACAACATGATTAATAAAACTGGATATTTTTAAAATTTTTCTGCCTGTATACATTTTTTTTCCAAATGAATAAATGTAGTGGGAATTTTTCTCTCTGCTAAACAGCAACCATAAATGGCTTGTTTCCCTCAACCTTGCCCAGGTAGCCTCTGTTACCTACAGATTTGTGCTTTCCCCAGTGAGATGAGCAACCCCTGACCAATCAGACAATTGCTCCAGGCAAGCATGCTGCTCAGAACTTCATAGGGAAGAATGATACAAACGAACTGTCAGTGGCCTTGGATTCAAAGCTGTGACCCTGAACTCGAAATAGCACAAAGGTATCTGGGAGAGTAACCTCCTGTAGGTTTTGAGCAAGGAAAAAGAAAAATCCTTTATTTCTGTTTAAATCCAGCTCTGGCCCTGTCTGGGCTACATCCTCCCTTGCAGAAGCCCTTGGCCACATCCCAGGAAGGTATCGCCTGACCCCTTCCATTCTGCAGGGTCATGCAGAGGTCCTGCTGAGGAGAATGAATACATTTGGGTACACTGCATTGCTTACCAGGTCAGACAGAGCTTTCTCCATGGGGTCAGCCATGAGGCATGCTAGCACTCAGAAGCACACGGGCCTAAGAAAATTTTGATGTAGAAGCAGGGGGAGAAGATCAAAACCCCTGCACTGGTCAGGCCAGTAATTCACAGCAGACACACCTCAGGAAATGCATAAAAGCCTAGGCTACTCCTACATACTGCTCCTTATCAAAAGCAATAAATCTTACAATAATGGGATGCTAGGGAAGGGCTTGTCTGAAATACAGATAAACTAATTAAGCCCTTAGTTAATATCTTTTAGAGATCATAGTTTCAATAAGTATTAGTCTTCCTTTTCCTTTTCTTTAGAGATTCTGAGGGGAAGCAATGATATGGTTTTGGATATTAAAGAAGGTCATTAATTTTTAAAGTCAGGATAATGCACAGAATTGACACATTGTGCATAGATTTGTGTAGTTCATAACTTGTGTAGTCTTACCCAGCAGTCTAGGTAATACAAGACAAAGAGATTTATAACATTTGGATTAGGGATTTCTTGTCATAGCTCAGTGGTAATGAACCCGACTAATATCCATAAGGATGCGGGTTTTTCCCTTGCCTCACTCAATGGGTTAAGGATCTGATGTTGCCATGAGCTGTGACATAAATCACAGACACGGCTTGGATCTGGTGCTGCTGTGGCTGTGATGTAGGCCATCAGCTACAGCTCCTATTTGACCCCTACCCTGGGAACTTCCATATGCCATGGGTGCAGTTCCCCACCGCCAAAAAGAATTGAATCAGCCCTTAGCAAGTGACACAAAGAACAAATTCAGGGTATAGAGTTTGAGGATGTGCTTGTCAATATTTGCACACATATTGTTATATAAATTAAAAATAAATACAAAATAGAGCTAAAATACTTTTAGGCATATATGCACAAAATCAAGACAGGAAAACATAAGTCACATGAGAACAGGAATATCTGGCAAGTGGGATTCTTAATGTATTTAATTTTCCTCACTATATCTTCTTGTCTTTTTTTCCTGTGTTTTCTAATTTTTGCAAAAAAAGACACCATTTTTTATAATCACAGCAATAAATCTTATCAATAAGTACTCCACCAACTGGTGATAAAAAAGGAAGAAGCAGGAGCTCCCATTGTGGCGCAGCAGTTAACAAATCTGACTAGGAACCACGAGGTTGCGGGTTTGATCCCTGGTCTTGCTCAGTGGGTTAAGGATCCAGCATTGCCGTGAGCTGTGGTGTAGGTTGCAGACATGGCTCGGATCCTGCATTGCTGTGGCTGTGGCGTAGGTCAGCAGCTTTAGCTCTGATTAGATCCCTAGCCTGGGAAACTCCACATGACAAAAGACAAAAACAAAAAAAAAAAAAGGAAGAAGCAATGAGTAAATTTTATAGTGAATAATGTGGTCATTAAAATATTAATGGTGGAACAATATGTATCTTGGATACAGTAAGGAAATAATGAGTGACTTTTATATTATTCAGACTACAAAACAAAGAGATAAGAATATAAAGGACACGAAGTATATATCAAGCTCATGCAGTATCTATCTAATAGGAACGTTAGAAATAGGGACAATAAGGAATGACAGAGGGGCAATATACAAAGCTGAATAAAAAAATGTATCTTTTTTTGAACAAAAATATGCTTAATTTTTAAAATAATAAACACTGAATTCGACAGATCAGAGTAAATGACATCACATAAAGTCAAGAGTTAAGAGGTAAGGAGCATAACAGATAAAACAGATTCTTGAAATGACAACAGACTGATATTAGTTACCACATATTCAAAAAAATCAGATAAACATGGAAGATTAATTTTAAAGTTTTGATAGAAAATAACTGTCAAATTTGGACCCTATAACTGTCTAAGCTTAATTCAAGAATTAGAGTAGGTGATGTCATGAAAAATGTTGGGGTAGAACAATTTCCAAGAATCGGTGTCCACTGAAACCACAATAAACTGTCCATGTCTCACAGAATTAACATATTTGGAACTCTGGAATAGAGTCTGAAATTAACATTAAACCAATGACAAAGAACAAATTTCAGTTACCTACTTAAAAGAAGGAGGCAACTGAAAAGAAGTAGGTAAGTGAAATTCAATGGGAGAGTACCATGGTACTTTCACCTACATGACTCTCATCCCACATTCCTCATCTTGGTGGTTACTGTGAGGACTGCAGACCACATTGCTGGTGTCCCTTGCTGGTGACAGGGAGTTAAAAAACAAACAAACAAACAATGAAATCCTGAGAAAGAAAAACAGAGATAAGAGAATCAGGCTTCCTGACTTCAGACCATACTACAAAGCTACAGTCATCAAAAACGTATGATACTAGCACAAAAAAAGAACTATAGATTAATGAAACAGGATAGAAAGCCCAGAAATAAACACATGTACCTATGGTCAATATACAACAAAGAAGGAAAGAATATACAATGGATAAAGAACTGTCTCTTCAATAAGTGGTCCTGTGAAAGCTGTACAGCTACATGTAAAAAAATGAAATTAGAACAGTCTCTAAAACCATACACAAAAATAAAGTGAATTAAAGAACTAAATATAAGGCCAAATACTATAAAATCCCTAGGAAAAAACATAGGCAGAACACTCTTTTTGGATCTACATCCTAGAGTAATGAAAATAAAAACAAAAATAAACACATAGGACCTAATTAAGCTTAAGGGTTTTTGCATAGCAAAGGAAACCTTTAAAAAAAATACAACACACAGTATTGGGGAAAATCTTTGCAAATGAAGTGACCTACAGGATTAATGTCCAAAATATACAAACAAATCATACAGCACAATATCAAAAACAAATAAGCAAACAGGCCTATTAAAAAATGGGCAGAAAATCTAAATAGCTATTTCTCCAAAGAAGACATACTGATAGCAAAAAAAAAAAAAAAAAAAAACATGAAAAGATGCTCAGTATCACTGAATATTAAAGAAATGAAATAAAATCTGCAGTGAGGTATCGCCCCACCTTGGTCAGAATGGCCATCATAAAAATGTGTACAAACAATATGTGTTAGGGTGTGGAGAAAAGGAAATCCTCCTGCATGGTTGAGAATACAATTTGGTAAAACTGCTATGGAAAACAGTATGGAGTTTCCTCAAAAAACTAAAAATAGAACTACCCTATGATCCAGTAATCCCACTCCTGAGCAAATATCCAGAGAAAACCATAATTTGAAAAGATACATGCATCTCAGTGTTCATTGCAACACTATTTACAATAGCCAAGACATGGAAGCAACCTAAATATCCATCAACCGAGGGATGGATAAAAAAGCTGAAGTACATATATACAATGGAGTATTACTTAGCCATAAAAATGAATAGCATAATGACATTTGCAGCAACATAGATGGACCTAGAGATTATCATAATAAGTGAAGTAGGTTAAGACAGAGAAAGACAAATGTCATATGATATCACTTATATGTAGAATCTAATAGAAATGATAAAAAAGAAATATTTTACAAGACAAAAACAAAGTCACAGATGAAGAAATCAATCTCATGGTTACCAAAGGGGAAATGTCAGAGGAAAGTATAAATTAGGAGTTTGGGATTAACATTTACACACCACTATATATAAAGTAGATAACTAACAAGAGCTACTGTATAACACAGGGAACTCATTGTTCTATAATAACCTGTAGGGGAAAATAATCTGAAAAAGAATGGATATATGTATATAACCGATTAAATTTGCTGTTCACCAGAAAGTAATAGAATAATGTAAATCAACTATACTCTAATTTTTTTAAAAAGAAAAGGAAAATACAATTAATCAAGAACTTTTTTCCATGAATAACTAGTTTGCTTTTTACTGAGACTGAGTTAATTTACTGTATTATGTTAATTTCAGGCATACATTATAGTATTCAGTATTTGTGTTGATTACACGACATAAAAGTTATTACAGATAATGGCTATAATTTCCTGTGCTGTGTAATATATCCTAGTTATTTATTTTCTACTTAGTAGTTTGTACCCCTTAAGAACTTTATATCTGGAAAAACTTATCCTTCAAAAATGAAGTAAAGGGAGTTCCCACTGTGGTTCAGTGGTAACAAATCCAACTAGTAACCATGAGGATGCAGGTTCAATTCTTGACCTCACTCAGTTGGTTAAATATCTGGCATTACCATGAGCTCTGTTGTAGGTTGCAGATGCAGCTTGGATCCTGAATTGCTGTAGCTGTGACTGTGAGTGGCAGCTGCAGCTCTGATTCAACCCTTAGCATGGGAACTTCTATATGTCACATGTGTGGCCCTAAAAAGTAAAAAAAAAAAAAGAAAGAAAAGAAAAGAAATAAGAAATTAAAATATTCCCCGATAAAGCACACTTAATGAAGTCTATCACTAGTAAATACCCTATTTTGGATAGTAGCTCTTCTTTTATTTCTTACATTATTTTAAAAATAAATGCATTAATAAATATGTATTAATATTTATGCATGCATGTTATACAAATATTTAATTTAAATAAAGGAGAGGTGCAGCTATATGGGGCAAAATTTTTAAATTAGATTGTGGTACATTTATAGTATTGATTATAATCCTCACTTTAAATATTAATGAAACATCTTAAAGATATACAAAAAGAAAATGAAAAGGGAAGCAAAATAGTACAAAACAATTAATTCAAGCCAAAAGCATGATGAAATGAGGAACAAAAATGTATAAGATCTACAGAAAACAAATAGCAAAATGGCAAAGGAAAGTCATTACTGATTAGTAAGTCTTTAAATTCAAATGTACTAAAATCCCTAATAAAAAGGCAGATATTGGCAGAATAGAATACAAAGATCTGACGCTATGCTGCATACAAGAGAATCACCTCAGATCAAATACACAAATACATTGAAAGTTAGAGATACTTCAAACAAGCATACAAGTTGTAAGCTAAATGGAGTTGGAGTGCCTATAAAATAACAGACAAAATACATTTTAAATCAGAATATAAAATGGGAAAAAGACAGTCTTTTCAGCAAATGCTGCTGGGAAAACTGGACTGCTGCATGTAAATCAATGAAACTGGAACATGCACTCACATCCTACACAAAAATACTCAAAATGGCTTAAAGATTTAAATGTAAGACAAAACACCATCAAACTCTTAGAAGAGAACATAGGCAAAACATTCTCTGACATCAGCCTTATAAAAGCGTTCTTAGGTTAGTCTCCCAAGACAACAGAAATAAAAGCAAAAATAAGTGAATGGGACCTAATCAAACTAAGATTTTGCATAGCAAAGGAAACCATTAAAAAAAAAAGACAACCTATGGAATGGGAGAAAATAGTTTCAAATGATTCAACTGACAAAGGGTTAATCTCTAAAATATGCAAATAACTTATACAACTCAATGGCAAAAAATATCAAAACAAAACAAAAACAATTGAAAAATGGGGAAAAGACCTGAAAAGACATTTCTGCAAAGAAGATATACAGATGGCCAACAGACGCATGAAAAAAATGCTCAACATCACTGATTATTAGAGAAACGCAAATCAAAACTACTACGAGGTACCACTTCACACCAGTCAGAATGGCCATCATTAATAAGCCCACAAATAGTAAAAGTTAGAGAGGGTGTGGAGAAAAGAGAACCCTCATACACTGTTGGTGGGAATGTAAATTAGTACAACCACTATGGATAACAGTATGGAGGTACCTCAGAAACTAAATATAGACCTACCATATGACCCAGCAATCCCACTCTTGGGCATATATCCAGACAAAGCTTTCTTTTAAAAAGACACATGCACCCATATGTTCACTACAGCACTATTTACAATAGCTAAGACATGGAACCAACCTAAATGTCCATAGACAGATGAATGGATTAAGAAGATTCAGTGTATACAAACAATGGAATACTACTCAGTAATAACACAGAGCAAAATAACATCATTTGCAGCAACGTGGATGGAAATAGGGATTCTCATACTAAGGGAAGTAAGTGAGAAACAGAAAGACTAATACCATATATCACATATCTGTAATCTAATATACACACAAATAAACCTTTCCACAGAAAGGAAACTCATGGACTTGGAGAACAGACTTGTGGTTGCCAAAGGGGAGGGAGTGGGATGGACTGGGAATCTGGGTTAATAGATGCAAACTCTTGCCTTTGGAATGGATAAGCAATGAGATCCTGCAGTATAGCACTGGTAATTATATCTAGTCACTTCTGATATAATGTGAGAAAAGAATGTAGATATGTATGCGTGACTGGGTCACTTTGCCATATAGTAGAAAATTAACAGAATACTGTAAACCAACCATAATGGAAAAAGTAAAAATCATTAAAAATAAAAAATGTGTTTCAAGAGAAAAAAAGACATATATTAATAAAATAAAACAATTATAAGCATATATTCAGCAAAAAACAAAGTCCAAAACATATGATGCAATCATTGACAGAGTTGAAGGGAGAAATGAATAGTTGTACACTAAAGTTAGACTTTAATAGACTATTAGACTTTAACAGCCTGCTTGCACTAAGGGATAGGAAAACT
The DNA here is from genome assembly GCA_004024745.2 of Catagonus wagneri. Lineage (NCBI taxonomy): Eukaryota > Metazoa > Chordata > Mammalia > Artiodactyla > Tayassuidae > Catagonus > Catagonus wagneri. The sequence goes on from PVHT020000141.1 coordinate 5,305,800, forward strand.
AGACAGAAGGTCAATGAGAAAATACAAGACTTGAATAATCCTATAAACCAGTTATTGCAATAGATATATATAGAACATTTTAGCCAGCAATAGCAGAATATTCATTCTTCCATAGTACACACCCTTCAAGGCAGACCATATGTTAGGCCCCCCCAAAATTCTCTATGTACTTTAAAAAATTAAAATCAAATTATAAGCAAATGAAAGCGAATGTAGAAAAAAATTTTATTTTTATAAAAGTGAACATAAGCAAAAATAAAAATGAGAATAAAAATTCATGATAAATAAACATATTTGAAAAAAAAAGTTTTCCTAATTAAACTGTTGATTGATTATAATGGGGGAAAATGGGACTTTAATGTGATAAAGACTTTAGAGAATTTTCCTTTCCTAATCATTAACAAAGTAAATAAAAATTGCTGACAGAACATCAGTGGTTTACCATCAACAATAAGACAAAGAATGGGATATAACTTCAAGTAACAAGCTTTAAAATTTAAGGCTCAGTGGCAAAAATAGATTTTGATATGAAGCATGGTTTGGCCAATAACCTTAATTTCACTACCACTCTTTAAGAAACCATCGAGATAAACAGGAAAAATTCTATATTTGTTTACAAGTGCCTTAAAATTTGGGAGAGAAGCAGTGTCAGTTATATGCCCATTTTTTCTTCTTTTGCCATAAAAATTGTAGAAAATAGCCAATGGAAATAGGTGAGGTAAAAAGGTTGTGACCATCAGGGTCAAGTCTCAAGAGATATATAGCCAAGAATGCAAAGTTGGGATTTTTTCCATGGGAAGAGGATATAATTCACACTAAGGTGGAGAAAACATTGATAGAAAAAAAATATCAAAGTATCTTGAGATAAAGCAGAGACAAAGAGTTTAAGACTGTAGCCTTAATGTATCCCTCTTCATCCACAGACTACAGTATTACTTATATCAAAGCATCTTATTTATCATTCAATATCTATCTATATGCTTAGGAAATGTTTAGAAAACCTAATACTTATACTATATGGAGAGAGTAAGATTAGAAATGATTAATTAGCATTTCTTTTAAAATTTTTACATAATTTAAATTATTTAAAATCAGGGTGTACTATTTTTAAAAATAACATTAATTTTGAAACTATAGGAAAAAAAGACTATAAGAAAATATGCCAAAATTTTCATAATGGTTTAATATGTATGATGTAAATGTGGATAGCTTATATTTGCATTTTGCCTTTAAAAAAAATTACTAAATGTTTTTAATACCAGCTTTTGTTGTCCAGTTTTAGATGTGATTTGTAAAGAGCTAAGTGATGACTCTCATCTTTACACCAAGAAAAAGCTAAGCAAAAGTCACCATGAAAACTGATGACTTTCCCTGTACTCATTAAAGAGCTAAAGTCTCAAGGCAAACCAGGACCACAGTCTCAAGACAGACAAATGGAAAGAGTCACAGCCAAGAGCTGCCTAACAGTCAGGAGGAAGAGAAGACATAGGCCCTAGGGCCACCAATTAGTCAAAAAACTTAAACAATAATTTTGACTTATATCTGAAGCCTGAGCATGGGCTGTCTTGAGAGTGAGAAATTTCAGATTATGTTCTTAGGAAGATCCTCACACTTACATAGTTTGCCTCCAGAAACCCTACTAAATTCTTACAGTGAAACTCAAAGAAAGAAATTTTCTTGGCTCTGATGGGGGGAAGGGGAAGAATAATTCCTGTGAAATACACCCAGAATAGTTTCCATAGCAGAAGACTACTATTTGTGGGAAATGACTTTAATGGAGCATTATCCCAAATGGAGGAAGAGCTTTGCTCCCAAGTCCCCTCTAGCCTTCTAGTTTCACCTAAGAAGTGAGATATATAGAGAAATACTTTTGAACACTCACAGTTGGAGACACAAGCCCAATAATAGATTGACATTCAACTGTAAAATGATAGAATATTTCTCCTTCCCTTATATAGTTCCAACACACAATTGGGGATTTAATTTAACAGTAGAGGTTTGCAGCAGAAAGAACTATGAAAGGCAGACTTGCTATGAAATGCAGGCTTGCAGTCAAAATAGGAGACAAAATCAAGAAAACTAGATTATTTTGATGCCTCTGACATTTTTAGCTACAATAAACATTAAAAACATACTGACTACTAGCCAGATTAACATAAATCCTCACACTAAATGTCCGTTTACCCAAGTTTCTAGTACCTAATGTAACACTGTCAGCTTTCAATAAAAAATTCCAGGGGATGCCAAAAGAAAAGGAAAAAACAATCTGAAGAAACAAATCAAGCATCAGAGCCAGATTCAGCTATGAAAAAGGTGCTAGAATTTTCAAACAGGAAATTCAAAATACCTATAGTTAATATGTTAAGAACTCTGGTGGAAAAAATAAAAAACATGCAAGGAAGAATGAGACATAAGGGAGACATGAACATTGTAAAAAATTAGCAAAAAATGTTCAAAATCAAAAACACTACAAAAGAAATGAATATTTTGATGGGTTTATAATTGGACTGAACACAAATAAGAATAGAATCCGTACCTTGAAGGTAAGTTAAAAAAAAATTGCAAGAATAAAATATAAAGAGAAAAAAATAATTAAACAAAGCAAAACAAGTAAAACAATATCCAAATACTGTGACAGTTTCAAAATGTGTAAAATACAAGTAATTGGAATATTAGAAATAAGAGAAAGAGACCACAAAGCAGAAGAAATACTTGAAATAATAAGGATAAAGAAGTTTTTTTCTATGTATTTTTAAGTGATTATAGTCGATTTATAATATTCTGCCCATTTCTGCTACAGCAAAGTAAACCAGTCATACATATATACACATTTTTTCTCTCATATTATCTTCCACCATGTTCTATAACAAGTGATTGAATAGAGTTCCCTGTGCTATACAGCAAGACCTCATTGTTTATCTACTCCAATTGCAATAGCTTGCATCTACTAACTTCAAACTCCCAGTCCATCCCACTCCCACCCCCCACCTTTGCCACCACAAGTCTGCTCTCCATGTCTATGAGTTTGTTTCCTTTCTGTATAGATTCGTGTGTGCCATATATTAGATTTCACACATAAATGATATCACATGCTATTTGTCTTTCTCTTTCCGACTTACTTCACTTAGTATCAGAATCTCTATTTCCATCCATGTTGCTGCCAATGACATTATTTTGTTCTTTTTATGGCTGAGTGGTATTCCATTGTGTATGTGTACCACATCTTAATCCATTCATGTCTATGGACATTTAGGATGCTTCCATGTCTTGGCTCTTGTGAATAGTGCTGCAATGAACGTAGGAGTGCATGCATTTTTTTCAAATTAAAGTTTTGTCTGGATATATGCCCAGGAGTGGGATTTCTGAATCATGTGGTAGTTCTATATTTGGTTTTCTGAGGTACCTCCATACTGTTTTCCAGAGGGGTTGTATCAATTTACATTCCCAACAGCAGTATAGGAGGATTCCCTTATCTTCACACCCTCTCCAGCATGTGTTATTTGTAGAATCATTAATGATGATGATTCTGACTAATGTGAGGTGGTACTTCATAGTAGTTTGTATTTGCATTTCTCTAGTAACTAGTAATGTTGAGCATTTTTTCATGTGCCTGTTGGCTATCCAAATGTATTGTTCGGAGAAATGTCTTTTTATGTCTCCTGCCCACTTTTCAATTTGTTTTCTTTTTTTTTTTGCTGTTGAGTTGAATGAGTTGTTTGTAAGTTTCAAAGATTAACCCCTATTTGTTGCATCATTTGCAATTATTTTTCTCTCATTCTGTAGGTTGTCTATTTTTTATTGTTTCCTTTGCTGTGCAAAAGCTTACAAGTTTCATTAGGTACTATTGGTTTATTTTTGTTTTTATTTCTATTGCTTTGGAATACTGACCTAAAAAAAATATTTGTACAGTTGATGCGAGAGAATGTTTTGCCTATGCTCTCTTTGAAGAGACTTTTTGTGTCATCTTATTTTTAAAATCTTTAAGCCAAGTTGAGTTTACTTTTGCGCATGGTTTGAGGGTGTGTTCCAGTTTCATATATTTGAATGCAGTTGTCCAGTTTTCCCAGCACCACTAGCGGAAGAATTTTTCCCCCATTTTATATTCTTGCCTTCCTTGTCAAAGATTAACCGTAAGTGTCTGAGTTTATGCCTGGATTCTCTGTTCTTTTCCATTGATCTGGATGTCTCTTTTTGTACCAGTACCACACTGCCTTGATTATTGCAGCTTTGTAATATTTTCTGAAGTTTGGGAGAGTTATTCCTGCTGCTTGGTTTTTGTTCATCAGGGTCGTTATGCAGTTCTGGGTCTTTTAAGGTTCCATGTAAAATTTTGGATTGTTTGTCCTAGTTCCGTGAAAAATGTCATGGGTAATTTGATAGGAATTGCGTTGAATCTGTATATTGCTTTGGGTAGTATGGCCATTTTAACACTTCCTTGATTAAGGTTTTATAGTTCTTTAGCAGATAAGTCTTTCATCTCCTAAGGTTTTTTCCTAGGTATTTAATTTTTTGGGGGGTGTGATTTTAAAAAGATTATATTTTTATATTCCTTTTCAAATATTTCATTGTCAGTATACAGAAATTTAACCAATTTCTGAATGTTGGTCTTGCATCCTGATATTTTGCTGAATTATTTGCTCAGTTTGAATAGTTTTTGTGTGGAGTACTTAGTGTTTTCTATGTATTATATCATGTCATCTGCATACCATGGCAATTTTACAACTTCTCTCAAATTTAGGTACCATTTATTTCTTTTGTTTGTCTGATTGCTGTGGCTAGGACTTCCAATACTATGTTGAATAAAAGTGAGAGTGTGCATTCTTGTCTTGTCCCAGATTTTAGCAGCTTTTCTCCATTAAGTATTATAATGGCTGTGGGTTTGTCACAAATGACTTATTAAGTTAAGGTATATTCTCTGTATACCAACTTTGGTAAGAGTTTTTAATCATGAATGAATGTTGGGTTTTGTCAAATGCTTTTTCTGCATCTACTGATATGATCATGTGGTTTTTGATTTTTCTTTTGTTAATGTGGTGTATGACATTGATATGTGCATGTTGCACCATCCTTGTCAACTTGGGATGAATCCCACTTGGCTGTGGTGTATGATCTGTTTATATGTTGTTACATTTGATTGGCATAAATTTTGTTAAGAATTTTTGTGTCTATAATCATCAAACATATAGGCCTATAATTTTCTTTTTTGGTAGTATCTTTGTCTGGTTTTGGTATTAGGGTGGTGGTGGCTTCATAGAATGAATCTGTGTGGTCCTTCTTCTTCAACATATTGGAAAAGTTTAAGAAGTATTGGTATAAATTCTTTGTGTGTTTGGTATAATTCACCTGTGAAGCCATCTGGTCCTGGACTTTTGTTTGTAGGGAGTGCTGTTATTACATTTTCAACTTTATCTCTAGTGATAGGTCTGTTCAAATGATCTATTTCTTCCTGATTCAGTTTTGGTGGGCTATATGTCTCTAGAAAGTAGTCCATTTCTTCCAGGTTGTCAAATTTGTTGTTATATAATAGTTCATAGCATTCTCTTACTTTCATTTTTCATATGTCTGCATTATCCATTGTGATTTCTCCTTTTTCATTCCTTATTTTGTTTATTTGGGTTTTTTCTCTCCTCTTCTTGGTGAGTCTGGCCAGAGGTTTGTCACCTTTGTTTACCCTTTCAAAGAACCAACTCTTGGTTTTATTAATATTTTTCTTTTTTGAATCTCTATTCTATTGATTTCCTTTCTGGTCTTTATGATTTCCTTCCTTCTCCTCATTCTGAGTTTTATTTGTTCTTTTTTTTTCTAATTATTTTAGTAGTGGGTTAAGTCGTTGATTTGAGATTTATATTCTTTTTCAAGGAAAGCCTGTGTCACTATGTACTTCCCTCTAAGCACTGATTTACAGCATCCCATTGATTTTGAATGATTGTTTTCATTATCATTTGTCTTGAGGTTGTTTTAAATTTCCCTTTTGATTTTCTCATTTACCCATCAGATTTTAGTAGCATGTTGGTTAGCCACCATGGAGTCAGCTTTTTTTCATTTCTTTTTCTGGGGTTGATTTCTAGTTTCATGCCATTGTGGTCAGAGAAGAGACTTGAAATAATTTTTATACTCTCAAATTAGTTGAGGTTAGTTTTGTGCCCCAGTATGTTGTCAGTGCTTGAGAAGTTTCCATGTGCAGTTGAAAATAATATATATTCTGATTTTTTGGGATGTAATGTCATGATGTCAATTAAATCTAAATTTTCTATTGTGTCATTTGGTTTCTCTGTTTCCTTACTGATTTTCTGTATAGGAGATCTGTCCATTGTTGTGATTGGGGTTGTAAAATTTCCTATTATTTTGTTCCCATCAACTTCTCCTTTTATGTCTGTTAGTATTTGCTGTATGTGTTTATGTGCCTTTATATTAGGGTGTATGTATTGATGATTGTAATATCCACTTCTGAATCAATCCTTTTTCATTAAATAGTGTCCTTCTTTGTCTTTCTTCATGGCCTTCTTTTTATAGTCTATTTTGACTGATATGAGTATTGCAACTCCTGCTTTCCTGTCTTTTCCATTTGCATGAAATATCTTTTTCCATCCGCTCATTTTCACTTTGTATGTGTCTTTAACCCTAAGGTGAATCTCTTGTAGACAAATTTTTGTAGGCTCTTCTTTTTTTAGCCTGTCTGCCACTCTATGTCTTTTGATTGGAGCATTCAGTCCATTGACGTTTAAGGTAATTATTGATAAACATGTATTTATTGCCATTTTAAACCTTGTTTTCCAGGTGATTTTATGTTTCTCCTTTGTTTCTTGATTTTTTGGTTGTATGATTTCCTTTTATTTTATGCTTGTGCCCTCTTATTTTTAGTTTTTGTGAATATATTGTTTGTTGTTGATTTGTGGTTTCCCTATTTTTCAAGTATGTTAATTCCTTCCTATATCTGCTTTAACCTGATAGTCATATAGGCTTAGACACACTCTTAAAAAAGAAGTGTAGAGATTTTCTTGATTTCCTTCCCCACATTTTATGTTTTTGATGCCATTTTTTTACATCTTCATGATTATGCTTTTTCTTTTTGCTGTTCCTTATGTTTATTGTCTCTTTTAGTAGTTTTTTTTCTTTTAGTTCTATATACTGCCTTGATTGTGTGATTTCCATTATTCTATCTTCCAAGTCACTAGTTCGTTCATATGTATTATTCATTCTGCTCTTCAGTGCCTTTAATTCAGCTTGCATCTCTGCAATGAATTTTCTAATTTTTCTTGGCTCCTCATATTTTCTATTTCCTTTCTAAAGTAATCTGCATCACTGTTTATATTCATTCTTAACTCCTTCATATTTGGCCTTACTTCCTTCAGTATTTTCACTATCTCCTTTTTGAACTCAGTGTCTGTTAGACTGCAGACACTGTTAAATTGACCAATTTCATTGTTTGCTCCTTCAAGTGAATTCTCCCATTCTTTTAACTGTGAATGGTTCTTGAGCTTCTCCATTTTGCTTATATTTTTCTTATTCTGTGAGTTTAGGAAAACCAACTACTGTAGTCTTGGAGGACTATTTATATGCAAGAGTGCCCTGGGTATTTTGTGAAGGCTTACTATTTATTTTTGGCATGGGAGCTTGGATGTCTGTTGTCTCTTTCCTCAGTGTGAGCGGGCCGTTATCACCTTGATAGAGTTCTGAGTGTGCTTCCAGGGGGATGGATGTAAGTGGCAGTGCAAGTAGTCATTGCCTGGTTGCTGGGCCCTTGACAGTAGCAAGGACCCATGGGAAGTTGATGCAGGCTACTCCTAGTTGCAAAGCCCTGGAAAGAGGCAATGCACCTTGGCATATTTAGGTGGTGCCTAGAGCATTTGGCAATGGCAGTGGCTGGGTATGTGAGTTCCCAGGGGAGTGAGAGTCATAGTAGGTGGTGCTCAGTTGAAACGCCCTCCTCTGTGCCAATCTCTGAGGTGACTGGAGGTGCAGGTGGTGCATGTTCACAGACCTAGTGGTGGTGGGCTACACCCACCCCTGGAGTCAGGGGTAATTGCAGTGGTTTGGCCCTGACACCTGAAGACCGCACAAGAAGCACTTGATCCCACTTATCCCACACAGGAAATGCCACTACCCTCAGCTGGCAGAAGAGGTGTTGTCATCTGTAGTCCTCACAAGAGGCATCTTGCGGCCTGTAGCCTGAGAGCCTGTGCACGTGCAGAGAAAGATATTCCTATGGTGGTCTGTCCCTCCTCCACTTGCCCTCCCCAACAATTATGCCTTACTGTTCCTGTGGGCCCAGACCTCCTCCCAATTGCCCTTGGCTGAGGCACTCCACTCCCCAGCCCTTGGTGCACCACTCTTTAGCTTTCTCAGGCTGTCTCCACATGTCCAACCCTAGTCCTATCCCTATAACTGACCTTCAGAACCTGAGTCTCAGTGCCCAGCCCCCATCCAAGCATCTCAGCCTGTGGTGTTTGGGGATGGTGGTATTGATGGTCTTTGTGGCTTTCTCTGCTTTGCCCTCCTCTGTCCAGCTACTGCACTTTTTTCTGTGGCTTTGACGTCCTGCTGTCTCAACTGATCTCCCTGTCAGTTAAGTAGCTTCCCAGAATTTGGGTTCCTTTCCTCTTTCTCAGCTCCTTCTCATGAGTACTGCTCCTATCATGATTCCTCTCTCTCTGTCTTACTATCTTTCTTTCCCTTTTGTTCTACCCAGTTATGTGGAGGGTTTTTGCCCCTTTTGGAGGTTTAAGTTCTTCTGCCAGTGTTCCATAGATGTTCTGTGTGAATCAGTCTACATGTAGATGTGTTTTTTTGGTTGTTTTTGATGTGTTTGTGGGAGAAGGTAATTGCCACTTCTTACTCCTCAACCATCCTGATCCCACTCCAAGAAGTTTCCTAAATTAGCAGTATACTTCAAACCACATCAACAGGGAACTCAGAGAAGTACTATACCACATGGATAAAATTCAAAGAAAAGCTACACCTTGGTAACTAGAGTAGCCAGGAGAAGGAAAACAACATTATCTATAGAGGAACAAGGAAAAATATTACAGTAAACTTGTCAGAAACCACACAAAGAGAATAGAGTAAAATGTTTACATTTTAAAAACAACAATTTCCCAGCCTAGATCTATATATAGTTGGCAAATGTCATCCCTCAAAAGTGAAGAGTCAATAAAGACTTTTATGGAAAAAATAAAACATTTAATTTATTACCATTAGACATGCCTTGTAAGAAATGTTAAAGAAGTAATTCAAGGAGAAAAAGATTAATAAGGGAGGAAGAAAAATGAAAGTGAAGATATTTTATTCTTATTTTTAATTGATCTAAAAGATAACCACTTAAAGTAATAATGTTACAATATACTAGGTGTTTATCACATACAGATAAGTGAAAAGAATGACACCAGCATCATTAAAATGGAAGAGAAGAATTGGGACTATTCTGTTGTGATATAACTGCACTATATATAAGATGGCATTGTGTTTGAAGGAAAATGTAGATTATTTAAAACTGCAGCAACCAGGAATTTTTATAAAAGCTATAATTGAAATTCTAAGAGGGAAGGTGAAATGTGCTGATATGTAATGGTTATATTAAATTTGATAAAGCTGTATTTCTCTTGTGTTGCTTTGGACTAAGGATCCAGTGTTGTAACTGCAGTGGGCTCTGCTGCAGTATGGGTTTGATTCCTGGCCCAGAAACTTCCTCATGCCATGGGTGCAGTGCCCCAAATCAGTGCCAATGTTAGAAAATAAGGGTAAATTAAACAATGAACAAATGCAACAAAAGAAAAAAAATTGGAAGTTCCCATTATATCTCAGTGGTAACAAACCCAACCAGTATCCATGACGACGCAGGTTCGATTCCTGGCCTTTCAGCGAGTTAAGGATTTGGGATTGCTGTGAGCTGTGGGGTAGGTCGCTGATGAGGCTATGATCTAACATTGCTGTGGCTGTGGTGTAGGCCAGCAGCTACAGCTCCAATTTGACCCCTAGCTTGGGAATCTCCATATGCCATGGGTGTGTCTCTAAAAAGCTAAAAAAAAAAAAAAGGGGGGCGGGGAAGAAGAAAAAGATTGCAATGGGTTGATATAAACCCATCTTTATCAATAATCACTTAAAGTGAATAAAAAGAAAACAATGACTTATGTTTTGTGTTATCTACAAGGAAACCACATTAAATACAATAATTCAGATAGGTTAAAATATGAAATAAAAAGGTATATCATGTTAACACTAAGCAAAGGATCTGGAGTAGCTATTTTAATTTCAGTTAAAACAAACTTCAGAATGAGGAAACATCAGACATTAAGAAAGGCATTACATTATGATAATGAAGTCACTTCTCCAAGATACAAAACAATTCTTGCTATGGATATACCTAGGAAGAGCACATGAAAATATGTGAGGCAAACATAGGACTGTAGAGTGAAATAGAAATATTACTACCATAGCTGAGACTTTAATACTGCTTTTTCAGTAATTGATATATCTAGCAGTTAGAAAACCAGTATGGAAAATTTAACCTAAAATGCATTATCGGAGTTCCCATTGTGGCACATCGGAAATGAATCCGACTAGGAACCATGAGGTTGTGGGTTTGATCCCTGGCCTCGTTCAGTGGGATGGGGATCTCGCATTGCCGTGGGCTGTGGTGTAGGTCATAGACACAGCTCAGATCCCACATTGCTGTGGCCCTGGCATAGGCTGACAGCTACAGCTCTGATTCGACCCCTAGCCTGGGAACCTCCATATCCCACAGGTGCAGCCCTAAAAAGACAACAAAAAAAATGCCTTTTCTGTATCAAGTGAGAGCTCCTCTGACAATATTAGGTGAATCAGAATCACTGGCAATGAGCATGGATGCAAGCCCCTTAGAAATAAAAATCAGGGAAACATCCCCCTTTTGTGATAGTCTTTATACTCCCTTTGTGTATGAAGAGATACCAAGGCAAATGGGCAAGGCCTGCAATGATGGATTTAGCTGTAGCAGGCAGCTCTGTTTAGGGAATCCTCTTTATTCCAAATGGCCATCAACACTACTGCTATGAGAAATACCAAGGTAGACAGGTGGAACCAGTCACAGCAAACAGCTTTGGCTGGGAAGGCTTTTTGGCCCCATAGGTGAAGATCCTAATTTTGCACCCAGCAACATCTGGGCAGGTGGGAAGCCCTGGAAAGGAGATCCCATCACAACACTCCAACCTTGAGATAAAATGAGTGGCTTTGGACACCCTACATCCAATCAGGTAAGTGCAGCCAGGACCAGTGGAAGTCTTAGAGGTACCAGATAAACTAAGCAGAGCAGTAACACAACAAAGACTGGGACTCAAATTGCCTTGGGAAATAAAGACAAGGGAAAACCTTGTACTAAACCAAAAAGGAGATACCGCCTGTTAAAATCAATTATTTAAAAGGACCTACGGTCTCCCAAGATGATAGAAAAGATTCCCAAGATACAACGGGAAATCAGCCATCTTAATAAAAGCAGAGACTCAACTGAATGAAGAAAGATAATCTGAAAAAGGTTTGTTTTTTTTTTTTTGTCTTTTGTCATTTTAGGGCCACACCCGCGGCATGTGGAGGTTCCCAGGCTAGGGGTCTAATTGGAGCCACAGCTGCCAGCCTACACCACAGCCACAGCAACGCCAGATCCAAGCCATGTTTGCAGCCTACACCACAGCTCACCACAACACCGGATCCTCAACCCACTGGGTGAGGCCAGGAAGCGAAACTACAACCTCATGTTTCCTAGTCAGATTCGTTTCCGCTGAGCCACAGTGGGAACTCCTGAAAAAGATTTTAAACAGCCATTATAAAACAGATTAAACACTCAATTCCGTTCTTGAAAAAAATAAAAATCACAGGAAAGAAATGGATGGTATTTGAAAGAATCAAATAGATACAAATGGTAAAATTTGGAATGGATGTTCAACGGGGCCCTACTGTACAGCCCAAGGAACTGTGTGATTAGGTCACTTTGCTGTACAACAGAAATTGAAGTTAACATTCTAAGTCAATTATAATAAAAAAAAGAACTTATAATACTTGAAAACACAACAATAGCATTAAAAAAACTAACTGGATGGGTTCAATATTTAGTGGAGTTGAATTATAAAACAGGATAGAACTAGTGAACTTGAAGGAAAAGCAATGAAAATCAATCCTATATGAATAGCAATGTCAAAATAGAGTAAAAAAAAAAAAAAATAAGCCTAAGAAGCTTGTGAAACAGCAATGAAAGACTGAACTTTTCTGCTGTCAAAGTCCCAGAAAAAGAGGAAAACAGAGTGGGGCTGAAAACTTACCAAATTTGGTAAAAGATAAAAACATACAATTCCAAGAAGCTGAATAAAGCCCAATCAAGAGAAACCCCCCAAAACCCATGCCCAAAATACATTATAATTAAACACTTGAAAATTTAAAGTCAAAAAAAAAATTTGAAAGCAGCCAGAGAGAAATGACACATAATCTCTAAGGGATCATGGAGGTGACTAGCAGCATCATAGGAAACAATAGCCCAGGAGAAAGTCATTCTATTTTTCAAATTTCAGTGGACAACCTTAACTGTGAAGCCATCTTTAATACGTGATAGGGAGATTAACACCCTAAAAGTATCTACAAGGCGTTAGTATTCAAAAGAGATCAATGAGAAGATCCTTGATGGAATCCCACGCCTGCACTCATGGAGGACAAGACCAAGACTATTTCATCTGCTTGACACCAACTTGTCCTCCTGATTGTCTGCAGGCCTGGCAAGCAGCAGGGCCTTGGAGACATCTTAAATGAGTTCTTAGAACACTACCTGACATTTAAGAGTTGCTCAGGAAGCCCGTTTGCATGGAATATTTTCTTCCATCCTCTCACTTTCAGTTTGTATGTGTCTCTACAAGTGAAGTGGGTCTCTTGAAGACAGCATATATGTGGGTCTTGTTTTTGTATCCATTCGGCTAGTCTATGTCTTTTGGCTGGGGCATTCAGTCCATTAACAAATGACTCACAGACTTTGAAAACCTTGGTTTTTCAAATAAGACAATCTGGGGGGGTTGGGTGATGCACTGGGGGTTTGGGATACAAAATCTGTAAAACTGACTTGTGATGATTTATGCACACCTATAATTGAAATAAAATCCATTAAGAGAAAAAAAAAAAAAAAAGAGTTGTTCAGGAGTTCCAGTCATGGCTCAGCAGTAACGAACCCAACCAGTATCCATGAGGATGCGGGTTCGATTCTTCACCTTACTCAGCGTGTTAAGGATCCAGCATTGCTGTGAGCTGTGGTGTAGGTCACAGACATGGCTTGGATCCTGCATTGCTGTGGCTGCTGTGTAGGCCGGAGGCTACAGCTCCAATTGATCCCTAGGCTGGGAACCTCCATATGCCAGGGATGCAGCCCTAAGTAAAATAATAAATAAATAAAAGTTGTTCAAATTCTGGGAGTTCCCATTGTGGTTCAGTGGTAATGGACCTGACTAGTATCCATGAGGTGGAAGGTTCAATCCCTGAATCCGCTCAGTCAGCTAAGGTTCTCGTGTTGCTATGAGCTGTGGTGTAGGTCACAGATACGGCTCAGATCCTACATTGCTATGGCTGTGGTGTAGGCCAGCAGCTTCAGCTCCGATTTGACCCCTAGCCTGGGAATGTCCATATGCTGCAGGTATGGCCCTAAAAAGAAAAAAAATTCATTCAAATTCTGTTGTGACATTCATCCCATCTTACCTTCTGACTAGTCCCCATCACTCACCCTGTGTCTATAGCTAGCAGATGGGGTTGCTGCCCTGATCCCTCAAGATTGACAGTTCAGAACTCAAATACCCCTGAGCTCAGTCATTCTAGGGGCAAAATGAGCTTCCAACAGCACCCAAGTGGCAACAAAATTTAAAATGTGGAATTATTGGTCTCCCCTCTGCTGTCTAAAGTTGCCATCAGGCAATTCATAGCAACACCAGCCTTGCACACAGAAGGTACATGTTAGACATTGCACCTGTGCAATCTAGCACACACTACCCCTTCCTTCGGAAGAGTTTTTCCCCCTCTTCTCTGTTTAAAGTATCAGTCCTTCAGATTCAACTAGGTGCAGCAAGCGCTCTGTGATTCCCCTGGACTGGGCAAGGTGTGGCCCCACATATGCTTGCTCAGGACCTCGTAGATTTACCATGGAATGATGCCATGCATCGTCACATATTCTCACTGCCTCTTACCCTGCCTCTCTACCACCACAAGTCAGCTCAGCAAGGCATCCTGGGTCTGATGTGCCTTTTCATCATCCAAGACTGAATACAGGTAAGGTCCCAATAAATGGCAGCCTGTAGAATGAGAAATCCATGGGAGCAGGCATCACTGTAGGTTCGCTGATATATCCTCTGTGCTGGGTATTCAGTACATGCTCAGTAAACATTTGTTAAATGAATGGATGACTGTCTGGAGGGAAAAGTCGATATATATTGAGGAAAGGATTATAAAAAAAAAAGAAAGAGAAACTGGGGGGAGGTTATGTTCTTTCCATTTAGACCTTGTAAACAAATCCTCCTGGAAAGCTGCTTTTCATGTTCTTTGATCTCCCACAGTTCTCAGAAACCCTCTGCCCCACCACAGGCATTTATAATTGCTTCATTTTACAAACTGCCAGAATAAGGCTATCTGCCTCCACTCTATCATTTACAGAATCAAACAGCCTATTAATTTCTCTTCGCAACATCAATAGCCCCAATGGATCTAATAAGGAATCTGTAAACTTTATTAATGGATTTCTAAACTCTGTGTACATTGAGCTGTGAAATGCCAATTTTATACTTTAGAAAATAAATCAGAAAGGATGATGAGTAAATCTCATGCATCAGTTTGCCATCTCATATGCCATACCTGGGCCACCTTGGGGCTGGAAATGTTGGTCAGAGAGGTGACCTTTCTGCTTATAAGTACCAGGTTGCAGGTGTGCCAGTCTTGGCCTATCATAGCAGGAGGGATTAGCCAAGAAAAGTCTGCTACAAAAGCTTAGATCCAAGTACTGGAGAGAACGATCTCACTCAACATCCATTCGTGTACCCCACAAGAATTTATGAGGGACCTGGTAAGTGCCAGGTCTGTGCTGGACATTTAATGCATGTGGCTGAAAATTCTGACAGGTTAAAAACTAAATTAGAGGTTGAAATCAGTAGGCAGAATAAAACTCTCCAGAGATGCCCCTGCCCTAATCCCTTAAACCTGTGACGATGACACCTTAGATGACAAAGACTTTGCAGATATGATAAAGACTGTAGACCTTCAGATGGGAAGATTATCCTGGGTTACCCAGGTGGGCCCAGTCTAATCACATGAGTTCCTAAAAGCTGAGACCCTTTCCTGGCTGTGGTTGGACTTGCAACATGACAAGAACTTGGCCTTCTGTTGATGGCTTTGAGAATGCAAGAAGGAGACACAAAGCTAAGAAATATTCTAGAAGTTAGAATGGCACTCATCTTACAACCAACAAGAAAATGGAGGCCTCAGCTCTCCAACTGAAGGAATTGAATTTTGCCAAGGATTCAAATGATGAAGGAAATATGCCATCTCCAAGAATATCCAGTAAGGGATACAGCCTTGCTATCTTGATATTAGCCTATTGAGACTAGCATTGGACTCCTGACCTACAGAACTGTAAGATAATAAATGTTCAGTAGATGCGAACATTTAGAATGAATGATCAATGAGCTCCTACAGTACAGCACAGGGAACTATATCCAGTTTCCTGGGACAGAATATGATGGGAAATAGTATGAGACAAAGAATGTGTGTGTATATAAATGGTGACCTCGTAGCTATGCTGTATGGCCAAAACTGACACAACACTGTAAATCAACTATAGTCTAATAAAAATAAAATAAATGTTTTAAAAAAGAACAAAACATTTAAAACTACAAATTATACTGCTGCGTTTCTATGAGATTGAGACTCAGATGGTCTGGCCTGTGGCTCACTAATGAGTATTTTTCAAAAGCTTTAATGGCAATGTTTATGTATAGTCAGGGTTGAGAAATCTTGGTTTAAGAGAAGACTGACTGATCATGGACTTTTTTAAAGATTTGATATAAACATAGCTGAAAGTCCTTGTAGGACACCTGGAGAAGATATGATCGACTAGACAGAGGTCTCAGACCAGGGAAGATGAGGTTAGCAAGACTAGGGCAGGAAACATGGACTGATGGGAAAGGGGATCAAGCAGCATTTTGCCATAGCTTGGTTGGCCCTACGGACACATACCAACACACTGTGCACATTAAAGAGCAGAAACGGACACCAGCCTTGTTTCCTGAAATGTCCCCAGTGGCCTTTCCATGCCTGGCTCACTCCTCCCCTTAGGACTCTCTCATTCTGGCTGTGACTTGTTCTTGGCCATTCTTGGGATAAACGTGGCTTGAACTTGATCCCTTTTCTGACCTTGACACACTTCCAGAGACATGGGGAGCTCAGCAGCTCACTCCCTGCAGGAGCAAATTAGGACCTGGGCATAGTTTTCATGATGTATTTGTGGGAAGAAATCAAATCATGCAAAATATTTAGGAGGACTGTGAACATGGATGAAGCTCCTACTTCTCTTACCCACCTGATATGACTGCAGAAGACACAGGAACAACTGCCTCTGAGTTGCATAGCAGCTTAGGGGCAGATATGCTGTCATCTTCACTCCTCTGCTGCCTCATGCCAGGACTGTCCAAGGAACCAATAGGAGCCTGGCAGATCACCATGTGCTGATAACTCAGTGCTGGTGGACCAGACAAGCATGGAATATGTACTGGAGAAGTTAAAAAACTGCGATTCTCAGATACTGTGACAAATATTAAGCCAGGGAAGCACAGAATGTTGTGGAAGGACATAGTCAAGTTTAATACTGAACAAGGGTTAGATTGAACCTAGGACTGTTAGATAGAAAGAAATGTTAATCAATTAACCTATGCATCTAATTTTATATATAAGAAATCTGGAGTTCCTGTTGTGGCTCAGTGGAAACAAACATGAGAAGTATCCATAAGGATACAGTTTTGACCCCTGACCCCACTCAGTGGGTTAAGAATCCAGTGTTGCTGCAAGGTGCAGCATAGATTGCAGATGCATCTCAGATCTGGTGTTGCTGTGGCTGTGGTGTAGGTCACAGTTGCAGCTCCAATTTGACCCCTAGCCCTGGAACGTCCATATACTGCAGGTACAGCCATAAAAAGGGAAAGAAAGAAAGAGAGAAAGAGAGAAAGAGAGAAAGAAAGAAAGAAAGAAAGAAAGAAAGAAAGAAAGAAAGAAAGAAAGAAAGAAAGAAAGAAAGAAGGAAAGAAAGAAAGAAAGAAAGAAAGAAAGAAAGAAAGAAAGAAAGAAAGAAAGAAAGAAAGGCATTCTACAAATACCATATTACTTATTTCTGGAATCTAATATATGGCACAAATGAAGCTTTGCACAGAAAAGAAAATCATGGACATGGAGAACAGACTCGTGGTTGCCAAGAGGGAGGAGGAGGGAGTGGGATTGACTGGAAATCTGGGGTTAATAGATGCAAACTATTGCCTTTGGAATGGATAAGCAATGAGATCCTGCTGTATAGGACTGGGAACTATATCTAGTCACTTATTATGGAGCATGATAATGTGAGAAAAAAGAATGTATATATGTATGTGTGACTGGGTCACCTTGCTGTACAGTAGAAAATTGACAGAACACTGTAAACCAACTATAACGGAAAAAATAAAAATCATTTTAAAAAATAAAAGAAAGAAAACCATTCTAATCTTCACTTTTGTTGAGGGTGGGTGAGCAGAAGCTATGGGAGTGTAAAATGAATTATGTGTCAGATATCAGTGACCTGTGATAGGCCCAGGCAGGGACAAGGATGATGGGCAGCACTCCAGACACAACCTGCACATAAGGTGCACACATCCTGGATCTGAAAGTCTTGACCACAGAGCTCGTGAATATCCACACAGTCAGGGAAATTTATGACAAAGTCAGCAAGTTTCACACAGACATTAAGGACCTGGAAACAAGTTTAGGCCAGAATAATTTCAACAGGACTGTTCTTCCACTAGTCAGGCCATTTCATTCATATTGAAATACTAGTAACTTGAAAAACATCCCCCAATGAATTTTCATATTAAAAATGAAATCTGGAAAGTCATTGCTTAGCCTAAAAGTTTGAACCAATGAATTCTTGTTGAAATTACATGCTGTTTGTTCATTACTGTTTTAGACATTTTTTTCTATTGCCAGAAGACAGTGGGTTTCCTAAACACTATCATTACCTACATATAAGCACTATGAGATCATCATCATTCAGCACAGACTCCCCCAATTATTCATGCCCTGGTTAGACCATAAAGGATCATTTGGCCTGATTAGCTATTCTCAGCTTCCAGTTAATTAGCTGAGTAATCTCTGCTCATCTTACTCTGTTACTGCTGTGCACAGACCCAGAGGAAAATGCTCCAGGAAGGACATTCTGGCTACTTTCACATTACCGCAGCAGCCAGTAGAGCTTAGTTAATAAAATTTGCAGCTATTCAACTCCCTTAACCTTTTAAAGTTCATCTGTGATAGATCTGTGCTATCTGTTATCTTGCTCAGCTCAAGCCAAGGGAAAGATATAGTCTGCATTTAATTTGTCTAAACATTAACACTTCATTAGAGCAAGGAAAGCTTCATTCTACACTCCTGTGGAAAATGAAAGCTCAAGGCAATTAATAACAGGTCGCAAATCTCCTGGGGTGTGATGAGCTCTGGATTACAGTCCCTGCAGTGTCTGATGCACCGAATTTCCCACAAGTTCTTTAAAGAAATAATGAGATCATTTGGATAAAGATATTGGTTGTTCAGCGTCTCAGACCAAAATAATCTCATGTCAGAAGAAAATGAAGAATTATAGAATAGTCATTGTAGGATTAATTTTACTTTCTAATCCCAAACCTACTTGTCAGTTTAAGGCAGTCACCTAGGAAAAACTCACTGCTTTCTCCTACTCACATTCAACATTTCTGACACCAGATATGAGGGTCTATTCTGACATCAATCAATTGTCTGACACCATTTGGGTGCTCTACAACTCAATTCACTCCTGACAGAATCTACCTAGACTTAGTGTCAGATCCCACAAGTTAAGAGCCCAGTCCTACAGGATACTAGTTGCAAGCCCCAGGTTATCCCTCGTACCTCTGACTGGCTATACACTGAGGTTCCTACAACTATCTCCTCATTTTCAGTGAGTTACTAAAATGGCTCACAGAACTCAGGGAAACACTTACTTATATTGACTGATGTATCATAAGAGATATAGTAAAAGATACAGAGGAAGAGATGCCGAGAGTGAGGTATAGGGAAGGGAAGCATAGCATCTATACCCTTCCTGGGTGTACCACTCTTCCACGTCCAAGTGTTTTGCAACCTGGAAGCTCCCTGAACCCTGTACTTTTGAAATGTTTATGGAGATTTCATCACATATGCATAATCAACTCATTAACTCAGTCTCCCTCGCAGGGGAAGGGGGTGGGCTGAAAGCTCTAAGCGTCTAATCATGGCTTAGTCTTTCTGGTAACTGGCCCTCATTCTGAAGCTCTACAGGAGCCTACCAAGAGTAAATTTCTTCAAACAAAAGATCTGTAACTCGGGCAATTCCAAGGGATTTAAGATCTCTAGGTCAGAAGCCAGTGTCAAAGACCAATATCAAAACAAAAGATGTTCCTTGTGGTCTTATCACTGAAAGCAATTTCAAATGTTTAGAAACTCTGTCCCAGGAAATCTGTATATATATATGTGTGTGCGTGTGTATATATATATATATATATATACACACGCACAAATATATACATATATATATTGACTATATGTATAGTTTAGAGCAGTGTTTATCACTTGTAACTTAGTTATTCCAGCTTTAAGCATATGCTGTAGAAAATAATGAGGATAATGACATGTATGCATGTAGGTCTTTATTGTAGTAAAATATTTAACTACTTAAATATATAAAAATAGAGAAATGCTTGAAAATGAAAGATTAAATATGCAACCCCCATAAAAGCAGTGAAAAATTGGAAAATGATAAAAACCAACATTTTTTTTTCAGAGCTCTGGGTGTCCGTCAGGCTTACAGCAACCCAAGGAGTGTTTATACAAGGAAAACAGATAAATCTTGGTAATCCTTAAAAAATCTTACTTTAAGTTACGTTATTCCTAGCACCTTCTTCCCAGCTCAGTAGTATCCTTGAAAATAATAACCTTTACTCCTGGTCCTAGAGGGGAGCAGAAGAAACTTTTTGCCAAATAATTTTTACATTTTGATCTATCTAATGGTTCCCAGATTACTTGACCTGAAAGGCTTTATTTTATTGGTTATCCAATGCTAAAATAATTTTCCTGAGGAACAGTGTACTTGTTGAAATATTTACTGACAAGTGTTTAAGGATATGGCTAGATGCAATAAGAGCTGAGAACTGGTGCAAGCAATAGACTAACTGAAACCCTTAAGAGGCAAAACTAAGCTGTGAAATGTCCAAAGGATTTTGAAAAACTCTGACAAATTCCTGGAAGTATAGAATGCCACACACACATGCAAGGCTGTACATATGATTAAGAAGGACCTGAAAATTCCCCAAGTCCTTGCTTCTGGAACTTGAAGTTCTGCACAAGTAAGAAATGAAGGCTAGGACAGATTTGTAAGTTGCCTGTGTAGGTGTTGAAAGTACACCTTAGCCAAAACACAGATCTTCCAGGAAAAGACACAGAGATGTATTGATTCCAAGGATTTAAGGAAATCTCTGTCCATCATTAGATGATAAGTAATCTAACTAAGCAGAGATATCAGTGGTCACACACAACAAAGAATGCAGACTATCTATATAGGATTAGTTCCAGAGTATAACAGCTATAACCAGCAGCAGAAGCAGCAACGACACACCCTGGGCAAAGAGGCAAACATTATTTCCAGAATTGCCATACTATATTTTTTGAAATTTCTCTTTTCAACAATAACAATAAAAATTGCAAGATATGAAAAAAATTTAAGTTTAATCTATACACAAGAAAAAAAAAACAATCAACTGGCACAGTCCCTGAGAAAGGTCAGATTTTGAACTTAGTAGAGAAAGAGTTTAAATTAGATACTTAAAAATATATTCAAAGACCTAAGGGAAACCATATTTAAAGAAATAAAATATTAATAAAGGAAACCAAATAGAAATCCTTGAATTGAAAAGTATAATAAATGAAATGAAAAATGTATTAGAGGAGCTCAACAAGAGCTTGAAAGCAGTGAAGAGCCAACAAGACACCCAGGGTTTGAATGATCAAATGATCATGAGGGTTTGCTAGAAGGAAATCACACCAGGGCCTCAAACTTGCAAGGACATTTTACCGTAGAGTGCTTGCAAATTTTCTGCATGGACATAGAGACCAAACATGTGCTTAGCTCCTTCAGCAGTCCTACCAGGACAGGGAGTCACAAATCAAAGTTCAGAGCTATTGACATAGGTACCACATCAGGGCTCAGCCAAGCCTGATCTAAGCAGCCATCTCAGTGATATCAAAAGCTAGAATAGAGAGTTCCCGTTATGGCTCAGTGGAAACAAATCCAGCTAATACACATGAGAATATGGGTTCCATCCCTGGCCTTATTCAGTGGGTTAAGGCTCCAGTGTCACCATGAGCTGTTGTGTAGGTCCCAGATGTGGCTCGGATTTGGCATTGTTGTGCCTGTGGGCTAGGTTGGCAATTGTAGCTTGGATTTGACCCCTAGCTTGGGAATTTCCATATATAGCACCTGCAGCCCTAAAAAGCAAAACAAAAAAAAAAAAAGCTAGAATCACAGCAAATTGTGAAAGCAAAACAAATATAAAATATTAAAAAATCAAAAAAGTAAAAATTTTCTAAAAAAACTAGTAGGGGGTTCCCTTCATGGCTCAGTGGTTAACGAATCCAACTAAGAACCATGAGATTGCGGGTTCAATCCCTGGCCTTGCTCAGTGGGTTAAGGATCCAGCGTTGCCGTGAGCTGTGGTGTAGGTTGCAAACGCGGCTCGTATCCCACGTTGCTGTGGCTGTGGAGAAGGCCGGCAGCTACAGCTCCTGTTAGACCTCTAGCCTGGGAACCTCCATATGGCGCGGGTGCAGCTCTAGATAAAGGCAAAAAGACAAAAATAAATAAATAAAATGAAAAAAAAAATAAAAAAAAATTAGTAAAGTGATAAATCTTTAAAGAGGGAGACAGAAGTGCCTGTTGTGGCTCAGGCATTAACGAGACTGACTGGCATCCATGGGGAGGTGGGTTCGATCCCTGGCCTCACTCAGTAGGTTAAGGATCCCGTGTTTCCATGAGCTGTGGTGTAGGTCGCAGATGCGGCTCAGATCCCACATTGCTGTTGCTGTGTCGTAGGCCAGCTGCTATATCTTCAATTGGACCCCTATCTGGGAACCTCCGTATGCCATGGGTGCGGCCTTAAAAAGACACAAATAAAATAAAGTAAAATAAAGAGGGAGACAGACATAGACACACACACATCAAAAGAGAGTGAGAAGGAGAAGATACAGTGACAAAAATCAAGAAACTAATAAAAGGGCACCATACAGACTGTAGAAATAAAAAAAATAGAAATTACTATGAAAAATGTGCATAATTTTGAAAATCCAGATGAAACAAATTTATTAAAATGGCTAATCAGTAGTGATCAAGAAGAAACAGAATATGTGAGTATTTCTATATGCATTAAATAAATTTAATACATAATTTAAGAAAATTATCCACAAAAGAAATTTCAGGCCCAGATGCCTGAATGGCGCATTCTTCAAAATATTTAAGGAAAAAAAATTAGTTTTACATAAACCCTACCAGACAATGGAAAAAGAAGAATCGCTTTTAAACTCACTTTATGGAACCACCAAAACCTGAATATCAAAATCTGACAAAGATCTAAGGAAAAAATTACAAATGAAGCTTTCATTAAACTCTCTCATGAATGTAGAAAAAAAAACATAAACAAAATTTGCACAGACTGAATATTACATATATAATTATAACATATAGATTATAATATATATTCAATTTATTTTAGGTATCGTTATATAAATATATAGTCCAAAGCAATCAATTTGGGTTTATTCCAGAAATGTGAGTCTATTTCAACATTAAGAAAATAGTCTGTATAACTCATTACATTTATTTTAAAAGGAGAAAAATATGCAATTATCCAATCAGCTACAGAAAAAGCATTTCATAAAATTCAAAACTTGTTTACAATTAAAAACAACAAGAACAAATCTAAAACAAAAATTGTACTTATGGATGAAGTATGAAAAGATTTATCTCTAAGGGAAAGCACAAAATGAAGGTGTCCACTTCTCTTCAACAACTGTGTTGTCCTGGACAGTATGTTAAGGGAAGAAAAGGAATAAAAGTTACACGTATGTGAAAGGAAAAAAATTAAAATATCATTATTTGAAGATGATATAATTGTGCATACAGAGAATCCAAAAGGATATGCATATATACTATTTGAATTAATGAGCAAATTTAACACCAGTGTAAATTAGATAATATTTAGCAAATATTTGCTGCTTCTGCTCACTTCCTGAGAAGAAGCAGCCCTGTCTGCTTGCCTCACTGGTACTGAAAAGAGCCAGTGGAACATGGGCAGAAGGGAGGGTGCTTAGGCTTTCAGGGGTTTATGATGAGCCTCTTGAGAGCTCTCCACCTCTTCCTAGCAAAGAACACGTTCAGGTAGTGAATGTAGTGTCTGTCTGTCTGTCCTGTGCTTGGGAATAAGACATATGGAGTAGAGCTGCCCTAAACAACACCCAGATTCTCTTTCAGAGGCAGAACAGCCCCAGATAACTCTCAGCCACACATTCTCAGGCAGATGTCACCCCCATCCCAGTTTACCCATGATTACTGAACTTTGGGGTGAGTTCTTATGCATCATTCTTGTGCTGCGTTATTGCAAAAAAGATGCTGGATACAGTATCAATACTTAACATTATTTTTCAATTCTATATTGTAACAAAAGGCTATGCTGAAAGAACATTTTAAACATGATATAATTTATAAAAACATAGAACTCAAATTCTTTGGAATAAATTTAATGTAAGATATGTGACATCTCTACAAAAATAAAAATACTGAGAGAAAAAAAAAGACCTCAATAAATAGAGTAATAAGTTATGTTCATTTATTGGAAGACAATATTAAAAGATGTCAATTCTCATTCCTATTGATTTGTAGACTTTTAATAACTTATAGTTAAGATTCTAAGTAACTCACAGTAATTAAAATAGTGTAGCGTTACTGCAGTGAGGAACATGTAGATCAACAGAACAAGCCTATGCATCCACCAAGAGCACAATAACAAATATTGTCATACATAATCCCCTCACTAGGAACAAAGGTTTCAATGCAATGGGGGGGGCAATCATGGCCTTTTCAAAAGGGTTAATTGGAAAGTCATATGGGAAACAGCAAACATTGATCTACCTTTACAACAAGAACAGAAATAAACATACCTCTTTATGAAAGGTGACTATATAAAGTTTCTAAAAGGAAATACAGGAGAAGATTTAAGGAGTAGGAAAAGTGTTATTAAATGAGACACAGAAGTCTCTTACCACACAGGAAAATATAGATAAATTTGACATGAAAATTGAGAACCTCCATTTGTTAAAACAATATCAAGCAAACAAAAAGAACAGCCACTTCTGGATACCCCACACACACCAGTATACTAATAAAACAGGGGTTGATCATATTAGAACACAAAAAGAATGCTTACAAATCACTAAAAGGAGTCAGACAGTCTTCTACGAAAATTGGCAAGTCTGTGAATAGACTCTTCAGAAATGGCTAATGGGCAAATGGGACTGTGCTAACTACCATTAGCCATCAAAGAAATTCTACTTAAAGCCACAAGGAGATACTAGTACACACCGAGCAAAATGGCTAAAATGTTTCATTACATGGCAATACCAAATAACATCAAAGATATGGGAGAATTGGTGGTCTCTTTCAACGCTGGAGGAATATATGTAGAGTAACTACTTTGGAAAACTGTGTAGCAGTACATATTAATATTAAATACTCATAAATCCTATGACCCAGAAAATCCTCACTCCAAGTTACGAGAGCACAAGCCAGCTTCAGGGAAGGGATGCATTTTGTGGGCAGTAAAGACAGTATTGGTAGATATTCTAAAGGCATGCAACACATGTATTCACCAAATACACACACCGCTAGGAGAATGTTCACAGTGGTTCTATTTATAAGCACACACAGGGTATCTATCTATATACAGCAATGGTGGAATTTCTGATGTCAAATCAATTTTCCTACTCTAAACAACTATAAAAATTGAATAAAATATGTAAGACAACAACTTGTAGACAGAATAGTGACTAAATCAGGGCTATTATCCTTGGGAGACATGAGCAAATGAGAAGAATTTCACATTCATCACAGCTTTTTTCCCTAGATGCCTATATCCAAGTCAGAGCATAAGGAAACAGAGCCCAAGCGAAAAATCAGAGGCGTTACAACTAGAGATGAGACTGCTGAAGCTGCTGTGATATGCAAGACAAAATATCAGAGAAGAGTCACAGTAAAGGATTTCTAGCATTTGTATTAAAACTCCCATGGAGTTATTTTTTTTTAAAAAATTAAGGTATAGTTGATTTACAATGTTAAGCCAGTTTCTGCTTTACAGAAAATCAACCCACTCAGATAGATAGATAGATAGATAGATAGATAGATAGATATCGGCCCAGTCATATATATATAGATAGATATCGGCCCAGTCATATATATATAATTAACATATATATATATATATATATATATATATATTATTTATCTTCCATCATGGTCTATACCAGGAGACTGGATATAGTTCCCTGTACTATACAGTAGGACCTCATTGCTTATCCATTCTAAGCAATGGATCTGCTAACCCCTAACTCCCAGTCCATTGCACTCCCTTTCCTCCCCCTTGGCAACCACAAGTCTATTCTCCATGTCTGTGAGTCAGCTTCTGTTTTGTAGATAGGAGCATTTGTGCCATATTTAGATTCCAAATATGTGATATCATATGGTATCTTTCTGACTTATTTCACTTAGTATGAGAATCTCTAGTTGCACCCATGTTGCTGCAAATATTATTACGATGGAGTAGTATTCCTTTTTATGTATATACTGCATCTTAACCCATTCATCTGTCAATGGACATTTAGTTTGCTTCCATGTCTTGGCTATTGGGAATAAAGCTGCTGTGAACATAAAGGTACGTGTATCTTCTGAATTTTAGTTTTGTCTGGATAGATGCCAAGGAGTGGAATCGCTGAAGCATAGGGTAGCTCTATTTTTGGTTTTCTGAAGAACATCCATGCTGCTTTCCACAGTGGCTGTCCTCCCATGGAGTTCTTGACATCAACATGAACTGCCCGCGTGCGTGGTAGTAGTCTATCTGGAGAAGATATACTTGGAGACTGGAGAATTGTGCTGATATTTTAGAGACTACACAGTGCTGGTAATTTGTTGAGTCCAGTGCAGTTGGAATGAATAAACTAAGCTGATGACTGAAGGTCCAGGAATGCCACAGTATAGAAACAAGGAACACCCTCTAAACAAAGGGAAAAACTGAAATGTACCAGCTTCAACAAACTCTAATGCCACATCTCAACAAAATAAAGGCGATCTACTGGTGATTTCATTGCCTTCCAGGAAAATTTTAACATTTAATATATTTTGGAGGAAGACTGTATAATCCAGAACTTCTAAACTGTATCATCCATAATGAATAGTCTACAAAAAAAATTCACTAGAGACTAGACATATAAATAAAAAAGTAAAATAACTGGAAATCAGTAGTTGAGACAGTCAATAGAGGCAGATCTGGGGATGATCCAGGTATTAAAATCAGCAAAGTCTTCAAAATAATTACAATGGACATATTAAATAAAATAAGGCAAAAGACAGATAAGTATAAAAAACAAAGCATATCAACAAATAAATTTAACCTATACAAATCAAATACATATTCTGAAACTGAGAAAATATGCTATCTGAAAATAAGAACTCATTGGATAGATTTAACAGAAAACAACCACAGCAGAAGACAGGACTGGTAAACTAATGCAGGTCAATAAAGCATATCTGAAGTGAAGCACAGAAAGACAAAGAATGGAAATTTATTGTTCCTCGACAAAGTAATAAATAAATAATGCATTATATTCATAGTTGTATATTTTATATAATGTTAAATGAATGAAATATAGATATCAATAATGCTGAAAATATTTCAATAGTACAATTATGACTGATAAAACAATAGTAGGATGTCATTTAAATAAACGTAAGCATACACATAACAGTTCTATATAACTTTTAGTTACATATAGAGAGTGAGAGTATGAGAAAGTATATATAAAGACATGTAGCAAATAGTTTAGGACAGTGAAGAGAAAATAAGCAGGTTGGCACTGGGGAATAACTCAAAGTGTACTTAAATTTATTCTGTTTTATTTTATTATTTTTATTATTATTGTTATTATTTTTAGGCCCCACCCGTGGCATTTGGAAGTTCCCAGTTTAGGGGCAGAATTGGAGCAGTAGGTGCTGGCCTACATCACAGCCACAGAAATGCTAGATCCGAGCCAGGTCTGCAACCTATTCCGCGGCTCCAGGCAATGCCAGATCCTTAAACCACTGAGTGGGGCCAGGGATGGAACCCATATCCTCATAAATACTAGACAGGTTCATTACCACTGAGCCACAACAGAAACTCCTGCTTTATTTATTTTATTAAAAAGAAAACCTGTGTAGCAAATATGACAATTTTTTTAAATTCTGTATGATTGACACACATGTTAATGTACTTTTATACTTTTCTAATTTTTTTCTAAATTTAAAGCAAAATTAGAGCATACAATATACCCACTGAAAAATAATCAGTGTAAATCATGTAATTCCCCTTTGCCATCAGAGCTCCTTGCATTTCACTCCACAAAGATTCAAAATGTTACCTTTGTAACCTTTTCCCATAAAGCTAAAGGAGGTTTTGCTACTCCAAAATGGAAGAATAAACCAAGAGAAAGTGCTGCATGGGACAGATAATACAAGGTTTCCAGCACAGTCAAAGAGAATTCCCAGGATGACAGTGAAGGCAGATCAGAGGAAGCAGCTATGTGCTACTATAAAACAAAAGTTAACCATGGTAGAGAATATCACAAGACTCCTGGAGAGGCTCTTCCCAAAGCAACTACACTGTACTCTTCTAGCTAATTATTTTGATAAATATACCTATATGACTAAAGAGTATGCTCATAGTTCTTTTTCTTGTTTTGTTTGCTTTAAATATTATGTATTAACTTCCTACTATAAAACATGATGATTTATATCTATTTCATTTCATTCCATTCCTTTATCATCCTCTTGTTATCCCAATATAGTTGTGTTACAGTTTTATGACATTAATAGTCAGCATTTAGAAAAGTATAGAAATAGAAATGGCATATACTATTATAGTATTCTATTATTACTTTCATTTTCCTAAATATATTGCTTTTCCTGACACTAATAGTTTTTACTTTTGATTGCTTGTTTTTTTATATACTTAGTGCTAACTCAGCCCCAAACTTTTTTGCCAGTTGACCACTTCCTGTCAATCTACTTTGAAGCATCAGTTTATCTCTGATTTGATGTAGGAGAATTTCCTACATCCTCTTGCTTGTTTTCTTTTTTAAAGATTATTTTAAAATACTTTATACATCATTTGTTTTTGTGCTGAATTATTGAGGATACCTAAAGTTCCACAATCAAAAGATTCATTAAAAATATACTATAAAGAAATCTATTGATTCGGTAATCCTCACTTCATGGTGGGGTACTATGATAATAATAATCCCAGCCCTTCGATATCCAGGTATTTGGGAGTTTTGCTTACATCAGAGGTAGATGAGAGTGAAGTTAGACTGTTGCTGTTTAGAAAGTGAACATGGAGAACCAAGACATTCACCCCTCTTCTCTGCTGTGGAATTCTCATCCAAGATGGCCAATACTGTATACAGGATTTCTCATATTTTATGTCTTTTAAAAATAACTACTGTAGTAGGAAGTATATCCATATGTTTCAAATCTCAGGAGATACAAAACAACATAAAACAAAAATTCTCCCATTAAATATTGATAATGAGGGAGATTATGCATGTGTATTGGCAGAGATGTGTAGAAAATCTCTATAGCTTCTGCTCAATTTTTCCCAAAACCTAAAACTGTTCTAAAAATTTGTCTATAAAAAGATGCCCAAACTGCTTTCCTATAAACACTCATTTGTTCCCTATTAAGACACTAATATTGGTTTGCATTTTTTAACATATGGAAACTTTAACTGCTGTCAGTACTTAGATTCTTGTTTTAGAGAAGCAAAGATTTAATGAACATCTAGTTTGTATAAAGATCTATTCCATTTAATTACCACCAAACAGGCATACAGTTGAAGTGGATATATTAAGGAATTTGAGAGAAAATACAGAACTTTTAAAGGACAAAGTGAGGGTCACACTAAGCCCTGTATGACTTCTAAGTCCATACTCTTACTATTTCCCTACTTTGCCATCCATACATGGGTATTTTTTGGTCACCATTTGATGCGGCAGAAATGAAAGCCTTATTTGAAGTTTCCAGACACTGATCCTCCTGCCAGACCTTTAATTTGACAGGACCACAAATGCTAAATGAAATACAGAACTGTTCTCTTCTTTGTCATGTGCTTTAGGACAGACTTGAAGAGGAGACGTAGAGCACTCAGAGCTGCACCTGCTCTCCCATCCCCTGGGCAAGTGCACTGCTTGTCAGGCTCAAAGCATGACCTGACTTTGAAGAAAAGAGAGATGTTGGTTAAGCTGTCTTAAGATGACTGCCTAGAGTCATTCAAATTATAGTGTGCATTGGAGGTGGGCTTCTAAGGAGTAGCCAATGTGCTGGACTTCATTTCTAACCTGAAGGGCTGGATCAATTGATGTCCACAGTTTTTTCCTAGGTCACATTTCATATAGCAGGAGGGTAAAGAATCATGCTGATGTCCCTCAGCCTTGGGCAGAAGTAAGCTCTCCACTCCATAAAGGACATAATTTCCTTTATTCTGGAAACAAAACATCCAGGGCAAAGCAAGAGAAACACCTACTCCATAGGGCTGTTCAGAATAATACAAAATAGTAATAAAATTGGGTGGCCAATGGACAATGCTAGTTCCCTCATAGTTCTCCTTCCAAGATATTTTTATTTAAACAAGTATCTTATATGATATCACTTACTTCTCTCAAATTAGAGTAACTTGCTATTAATGTGGCCTTTTAATACTAAAGTGTTTTAAGATTTATTAACACAAATTATTCATTCAGGGCTTTTTTCTACAAGTCAATTGGCTTGATGTTGAAGGCGCATAGCATTGCCTCAGCCATGGTTCCTGCTTGCTCACTATTTAATTGGGGAGAAAAGTCATTACTCATACAAAGTAGATGATGTTTACAATATGCCTAACTAGTGACAAAGTTTATGAGTGTTTACAGAATTCATAGGAAGGGACATGAGATATGTGGTGACCTGAATATGATGTGCAGCCAAGTTGGAGTATATCTGGGTGCTGAAACACACAGAATTGGCTGAAAATCACAAGAGCAGTTTTTAAAAAAATCATTGTGAAAATAATGTATGCTTGTTTTATTGAAACTTTGGAGGACACATAAAATGTTAAAACAAGAAATTATCCATAATTCACATTCTGGAGATAGTCATTGGTAATATTTTGAAGTAGTTACCTTATTCTTTTTTGTTATGTATAGTTTTCAAATAATTTCTTAAGCAGAGTTGTAAAAATTAAGTGCATACATCTATACACATATATATTGTTTCAGTACAATATTTCTCAAATAATTCATGATAGGCATTTTCCCATATTATCAGAAGCTTCTGCACTTAAGAATAGAACAGTTGTGTTCTATTTCTCAAAACCGATGAAGGAGAGTTGAATGGGCTTCTATTATTTATATAATCAGCTTGGTGTTTATCCTCTATTATGTATGTTATTTCCATTTATCATTATTCTAAATAAAGCTGCTATATAATATAGTAATGTGGATCTTTTTACATAAACTGCTTTTCTGAAGTTTTGATTATATCTTTAGATTCCCAAAAGTGAGGATCATTAGATCAAAGCAAGAACAAGAGCGTCTCAGTACATATTGGAAAAAGTTGTTCACAGGGTCCAACACACTCTATCTCACTTCAGGATTTCAAGAGAAGGGGCCACAGAAAGAGGGAGGATGTTTCTGGTACAGAAACAGCATGAATTAGTAAGTGCTCTTTTTAGGGGGAAGAGACTGTGTCATCATCAAGACCTAGCCTGTCCTTGGCGTTGAGTATTGGCCTCTTAATTACTTGATGAGTAATTGAAAGTCTCAAAGATGAAGAATTGTGGACCTGTTGGGAAAAGTAGAATGGAAATGTTACTTTGGAGGAGAAGAAGTCTTTGAATAACCTTGTGAGACACGTTTGGAGAAGACTGTGGAGGGTCTTGAATACCAGAATGAGAGCTTGGGATTGGATTTCATAAACCAATAGGAGCCACAAAAGAATTTTTTAAGGCACAATATGATGAGAATATGAATATTGCAAATAATATTCAAGGTATTTGTGGGAAGATTGGAGAGACTGCCAACCAATAAATCACTGGTGAGCTTGTAGTAGTCAAGATTCCCCATTAAGCTATTTCAATTATCTAAATGTCAAGTGAGAATAGCTGAGATCATGGAGTAGGAATGGAAATAGAAAAAGAGGTTGTGAGAAAGGAATGTAGGGTTGAGAATTTACTTGGCATTAGGAGAGTGATTGTACAAGAGCCTTAAGTAACCTTTACTGAAACAGTGGGATCATCTTCACAGGCATAGGGCCTCCAGAAGGGAGCTGGTTTGGGCATATTGATGTTATATGGGCACCTGGCATCTGGATGTCAAGACAGGTTAGAAACAGACTCAAGGATGTGGGGATAATCTAAGGGGGAGCAAGAGATGCAGATCCAAAAGGTTCAGGGTGACATGGATGCAAAATGTGGAATCTAAAATATGGCACAAAGGAACTTATCTGTGAAGTAGAATCAGACTCACAGACATAGATGACAGACTTGTGGTTGCCCAGGGGTAGGGATGGACTGGGGGTTTTAGGTTAGCAGATGTAAACTATTGTATATAGGATGTATAAACAACAAGGTCCTACTGTATAGCACAGGGGATATTCAATATCCTGTAATAAACTATAATGAAAAGGAATCTGAAAAAGAATGGACATGTGTGTGTGTGTGTGTGTGTGTGTG
Organism: Catagonus wagneri; assembly: GCA_004024745.2. Lineage (NCBI taxonomy): Eukaryota > Metazoa > Chordata > Mammalia > Artiodactyla > Tayassuidae > Catagonus > Catagonus wagneri. The sequence continues at coordinate 5,338,127 of PVHT020000141.1, forward strand.
TGTGTGATTCTGTATACTGGAATCTAAAACAGCACTGTAAATCAAAGAGTTCAATAAAATTTAAAATATAATAAAATAAAAAATAATAAACGAGAGCTATAGAACTGACTTCATCACGTATTGATAGCAAAAATAAAACATGAAAACTAGATTGTGTTGAAAAAAATAATGGATGCAGGAGATTTAAGGTTTGATTAAATTGGGGGACTTTGTTATGACTCAAAAGGAAATCAAAGAATCAAAAGAATAAGTTATAGAATAGTAGCCGTTGACCTCACAATAATCATTTGTGCAGGGCTTTATCTACTAGTGGTAAGTACTAGGGCTAATCATCATAAAAAGAAAGAGATCACTTGTGATGGAACATGATAATGTGAGAAAAAAGAATCTATACATGTATGTGTAACTGGGTCACCATTCTGTACAGGAGAAAATTGACAGAACACTGTAAACCAGCTATAATGAAAAAAATAAAAATTACTATGCAAAAAAAAAGAAGGCAGTGGGATAAGGTATTCAAAGTATTGTACAAAAAATCTGTCAGCTGAATATGTAACATTCAGGAACAATATCTTACAAAAATGAAAAAAATAGACATTCCCAGACAAGGAAGGAAAAAAAAAGAAAGAAAGAGAACAGGAGTTCCCACTGTGGCTCAATGGGACCGATGTTGTCTCTGAACTTCTGGGACATAGTTTAATTCCAGGCACTGTGGGCTAAACTGCCTGAACTCCAGCTCGGAGCTGATACCTCACTGGGAACTCCATATGCCATGGGGCAGCCAACATAGAAAAAATAAATAAATAAAAAGGAGAGAATGATAGAACCTAAAAACACACAGACAAGAAGTCTGCTACTGGGCAATCCTGAAGAAATTCACTTCATTTTTTTCCAGTCAATGCCCACAGCCACTCTTCCAAAAGAAGTTAAAGGGCTGGCAGACAAAAGGGAAATCTGGCTCCAGTATCACAAATTATCCCTGAAGTCCAGGCAAATCCAGCCAGACAGCAATCAGTCTGGAACTCCATGAAGCAGACAATAAAAGTCTTAAGCATCAAGAAATCAGAGGGTTGAGAGAAGGACACACATGGGCCCTTGTTGGAGGCATTTGGCAGCCACATCTGACTGTTGCATGAGTTAGGCATTCTTCTGTCTCTACTGTGTGAGGACTCCTCATGGGTGTGTAGAGCACCACCTCCTCTGGGAGGTAAAGGGACCGCCCTGGCAGTGTCTCAGGGCTATTCACACCAGCGTTTCGTGCACCCCATCTTTGCTTGGTAACATGGTGTCAGAAGGGCTATTCAGCTATCCTAGGAGGTGACGTTGGTGCAGGAGAACTGCCACTGTAACGGAGGCTCTAGCAGGATAGCTCGTGTCCCACTCAGACAAACAGTGTGTCCTTGCAATGAAAATGCAACCACAGAAAGTGAAAAATGAACAAAGCACACCAAGTATGGTGAAGAGGGGCCTTTTGGGAGTCCAGGGCAAGTCAAGGCAGGAATGATAAAGGGCATGTACTGATCAACGGAGGATTGGATAAAGAAGATGTGGTGCATATATGCAATTGAGTATTGCTCAGTCATAGAAAAGAACAAAGAAATGACATTGGCAGCAACATGGATAGACCTGGAGATTATCACTGAGTGAAGTAGGTCAAACAAAGACAAATGCCATATTAGATAATGAGAATGATAAAAAACAAACAAACAAAAACTCCGGGGCACATGTAGCAGACAATTTTTTTTCCAAAATCGTTCAGATTTCCTTATGTGAACAGTTCCATTTTCTACAGCAGGTGCTGAGAGACCAAGGATGATTCAGAAGAGCTTCAGCTTCCAACGTGCTTCCAACCCACAGGGGAGCCAAGGAAGGAGGCAGCAGCATCTTACAGGTGCTCTACAGGCCCAGGAGAACAGGTGGGGAAGCTTCCAAATAGAGGAAAGGCCATATTGGTGCATAAAGTGTGATGCTTCCACACCTACAGTCTCATTGTTTGACCCCAGCTTCATCCTTAAGAGCAGAGAGGGTCTGCCTGTGTGGTGTGACTTCAAGGTGGCCAGGAACCCATCTCCTGAACTTCAAAGGTCTCTTGCAACTCAACAAGATCAGCTTGTGGAAATGCATCCTCTGGTGGGTCCAGAAATATGAGAAAGACTCTGTTTTCTTTGAAGGAATTCCACCTTACCCTATCAGTTCTTAGTACCTTATTGAAAATGATTTAATCAGGGGCATTTCCTTGATAGGGAGTACAGCATAGTTCCCATTTCACTAGCTCAGGGAAGCTTTGGCTGACTATTCTCTTTGGAAGGGTTCAGAGTTTACATTTCTATCAGGAAGATTCATCACCCTCTTTGAAGAGAGTCCTAGATCTCATGCCTCCATTTTTTACAGCATGTGTCCTTGAAATAGCTCATCAAGACAGATACAGAGGTGGTCATTTCAAATACAGTACAAATGATGCCATAGCAGTGGGGGCTCAAGCCTTCAGAACCTCCAGTAGAAGTAAACCAAACAAGAGGCTTGTCAAACCCTGGAGGGAAAATAAATAAAACTGCAAGATCTTGATACTCATTCAGATCCCTGACTGATTTGTAAGCTATCAACTGAATACTTAGGGGTGGCTGTGTGTCTGTGTGTGTGTGTGTGTGTATGTGTGTGTGCACGCTCATCTTACCAGCTATATATCAATGTCACTAGATACCAGTGGTGATGATTCTCAAAAATGAATTACCTGTAATATAAGGAAATAAAAAATGACTCACAAATGAAATATAACTCATTTATTGTATATATTTAAATGAATACAATCTATTCTGTTTTAAACTGAGTGTCATCAGTTGAACTATGTACTCTTTTGAATGATTTCATCTGAAATTAAAAAAATAAATAAGGAAATTGACATGGCAAGCAACTTATCTTTGTTTTCAGAGAGTCTGGGGGTTTGCTTCTCTGAGGAATTAGTGTAATAATAATTTTTGATTTTTGTTTGGTAACTTGACACTTCTGTTGCGAAGACTTATAAGAGCAGAGAGTGAACTGCCACCCTCCAAGGACAAATCTGCAATCATTCTCTCTCAATACCTGGCTGGTATTGCTCCCATACCGGCAAGAAGTAGGGATGCAAAAAAATTAACGCCCCCACCACTGCCCTGCAAGACCTGCTGACCAGAGTAAGCTTCTCCCCTCTAATTTGTCTGGGGGTTCACATCTAGTTGCACTTTAAGCTCAGTGTAAGCACGAACTTCCCTGGGGGGTCACCCCCCACCCAACATGGGCTCAATGCCTGTCCTCAGCCTCCCCTGGTCCCTGCATAGACTGCTGTATGCATTAGCTCTAATCACCATGGTGTCTCTCACTGAGCCTTGATCATTCCTCTACCTCCAGGGTTGGCATTCACTGACTGGCCAGGCTGGACACATGACCAGATCCCTGGGGCCAACTGTGTCTAGAATCAAATCCCACCCCAAATACTTGCTTAGCCTAACTCCTTTTCCTCCTGCCCTGCCCCAACCTCTAACTTTCTGGATCATGTTGATTTGACTAATCACTGTATCACATAGTTTACAAAGCAGCTGTATGTTTGTCTTTTGGTTCTGCCTCTTAGATTATTTCATGACTTTGTTGCTCCCTGGGGAAGCTGAGGCTTAAGGAAATGCAGCCATTCTGTGGAGCCCAGGCCTCTGGATACTTATGTCCCTGTTCCTCCACAGGAGTGCCCTGGGCTGCCCCTGAGAGCAGTGTGCTCCCACATGCATCATGTTCTAATTCAGGCTCAGCATCCAATAGGATCCCTCTTCCTCCCCTCCACCCAGATCCTACATAACAACACTTCTCTCTTCTGCTGGTACTTTTTTATGGTGACCCCTACTCCTTTAATAGTAGCTTTTGGATGATGTGACAATCTCCAAATACACACATGTGTACATACACACAGATATACACATACGCTCACATAAACACACATATATGCATGGTCATACATGCCCATATACCGATGCACAATCCATATATATACATATGTGTGTACATATATATATATATATATATATATATATATACAGATGTCTACATGCATGCATATATACATGTACATGTACACACATACACACACACAGTCCCTCGCTCCATGACTTAGAGATATGTGTTTCCAGTTGTATGATGCACAAATAACTGACTATGAAATTAGCCATGTAGGAGGTGCAAAGTGAAGATCAGGTATGTTAACTTTGACTTCTAGAGCAGAGTTTTTCCAAGACAGAGCATCCTGCTCAATGGCCCCCTTGGTGATCACACAGGCCCAAGATAAGGAAATAAAAAAAAATGACTCACAAATGAAATATAACTCATATTTCATTGGCCCCCAATAATCCACATTCTGTCCTCTAAAGGCTGCCCTTCAGAGAAGTCCTCCTGAGATTTTTGTTATAGTGCTGCCTTTAAGCAAAAAGTTAGGAACAGAATCAACCAGAAGATTTTACTCTGCCCTAGAAGAAATAGATGGATGCATTTGTCGTTCCCCATTGATTCTATGTCCTTTAGAAAATAATTGAAACCATGGTGGATGCATGTCATTATACATTTATCCAAATCTATAGACTATACAACACCAAGAGTGAGCCCGAATGTAAGCTATGGGCTCTGGCATAGTGGCATGTGTAAATGCAGAATGGTTCATTGAAACAAATGCGGTGCTCTAGTGGGAGATGTTGATAATAAGGAGGTTGTGCATGTGTGGGAGATGGTAAACTGGAAATCTCTGTTCCTTCTGTTTAATTTTGCTTCGAACCTAAAACTGCCCTAAAATGAAAAGGCTATTTTTATCATAATTGAAACCAAGGCTTGAAAAGTACACAGACTGTTCAACTAGTACTAAAATGTGTGTCAGCTGACTCCCACTGTTTAACAAGATAGAACCATCCACAAAGGGAATACACAGCATAGAGAAGGCACAGGCAAGACCAAGGAGGGAGATTTCCTCCTAAGAATCTGGGACACAGGGAGCTAGGGATGCCATCGTATCTCTGAGGGAAATGCTCTCCTGGGAGCTCAGAGTGGCATGTGTAAAGACAGTCACTTCAGCATCCTATAGGCAACAAAAATTCCCTTTAGTACCAGAGAGCAGTGAATGAACTATGATGCATCCATACTGAGGAAAACTATGCAACCATCATAAAATGTGCTTTAGAGATGATCTCCAACTAATCACAGATTTCAGAAAAAAAAAAATAGGTAGAACCACATGTAAAAAAATACACATACATACACGCTCACCGCATATATGTATTTAAGGTCAATTTAAATACCTTTGGGGTAAAGTTGAAATGCGGGTTTTATAGTGAAGAAGGATACCTTTCACATTTTCAATGTGTTCTGAACTCTTGGAACAAATATGCATTCATACTTTTTTTTTCTTTTTAGGCCTGCACCTGCAGCATATGGAAGTTCCCATGCTACTGGTCAAATCAGAGCTTCAGCTCCAGGCCCACGCCACAACCATAGCAATGCCAGATCCGAGGTACATCTGCAACCTACACTACAGCTTGAAGCAACACTGGCTCCTTAACATAGTGAGTGAGGCCAGGGATCAAAATTTTGTCCACAGAGAGTCAGCATCTATGTCTTAACCGGCTGAGTCACAATGAGAACTCCAGCTTTCATAATTTATCTCTGGGAATTATAAAAGAAAGAAATTGCTTACTGTAGATAAAAATTTCACAAAATTATAAATAATTTTTTTAGTTACCAATTATTACCTACTGCATGTGAGGGACTGGATATAAGTCAGTGCTTATTTTCATATATAATCAGGCAGAGTAAAAAAAAAAAAGGCATCTTATTTCTCATGTGAGGGGTCTGAGGCTCATAGGGTTAAAGGCATTTGTTCAAGGTCGCAAGGCCAGGAGCACCATCCAGGGCCGACGGCTCTGTGTGCCCTGTGCTCTGAAATTCTTCAGCCAGATACACCATCTCCAAGGTGTGGACAGTGTCACAAACATCAAACTCAAAGTTCACAGCTGAGTCTGAGGCTTCAACATGGACACAGGAGGGCTGGTCAGTGCAAAGGAAGGACATCATCCAAAATTAATCCTGGACTCTTCCCCTTTTATTTTAGAAGCTCTACTATAATCTTCAAAAACTGGCCTTCCCAGTGTCTTATTTCATATCCTAACCCAGAAAGTTAAAAGAAGAATCTCAGAGTTCCCTCCATGGCTCAGTGGTAACGAACCCAAGTAGTGTTCATGAGGTTGCAGGTTTGATCCCTGGCCTCCCTCAGTGGGTTAAGGACCTGCTGTTGCCTTGAGCCGAGGCTTAGGTCGCAGACTTGGCTCAGATCCTGCATGGTTATTGCTATGGCGTATCCTGGCAGCTGCAGCTCTGATTCAGACCCTAGCCTGATTCAAACCCATGCCACGGGTGCAGCCCTAAAATGAAAGTAAATAAATAAATAAAAGAAGAATCTCACTCAATCATTGCCCAGGTTGAAGGGTCCTTATGTAGAGCATTAACTTATTAAGTACTTGTCACATTTCTCCTTCTTTCCACTTTGCCAATATTTACTAATTTCTTCTATTCTGGGGATTACACCAGTTAATGAGCCAGGTATAAAGCAGATACTGATCTTAATTTTAAGGAGTTTAATATGCATTGGAAAACAGTGTAGGCTTCATTAAATTAAGAATGTATTCATCAATATACCTATAAATGCAGCTATGTGGTTATGCTAGGAATAGGGCCACATCAAAAGAGAAAGAACATCTTTACCCTTAAGGAACTTTGGAAAATACACAAAGGAATCGAGCCTCTATAACATTAGACATTTTATTCTTTAGTGAACCAGCAGCTGAGGGCCACTTGCTCTGTGAGGAACAATTTGCTTAGTGCCTGAGAAGCTGGCAAGCACCACAAAGTCCTAGCTCTCCAGGTGATCAGATGGGCATACCAGCTGACAATGGCAGCAACAAAATTCTAACTTAAGGCTCAGGCACAGCTTCAGCTTTGCCTGGAGTAGAAGGCGTGTGGGAAAGATAATGTACTATTGACAGAGGTAGAAGTCGAAGAACAATATCCAACATCCATGTCCTCCCCAGGTCAGCCCTCAGTGAGTGGACCTGGTCTTCTCTCCCTCCTTCATCGTCTCAGAATTTGTCCTAACACTTGCTCCTCTCCTGTGAAGATCCATCCACCCTGCCTCAATGTTCTCAGGGTCTAAATGATCTAAATTTTGTTCAAAAGCCTGACCTCTCTCCATTTGATACAGGATCCTCCATTCCTGTATCAGGAGGGTATGATCCTAACTACCCTCCTTAACTACTATTTTAGGTCTTTCTTCAGCTGTTTGGTCTAGTTTAAGTTGAATAAGTTAAACTACCTCCTGGTCCTGCAGACTCCAGAGCATATTTGTTTTTCCCAGCCCCAAGAACAAGCTTCAGAACAAATTCTTGGCATGGTGGAATTCCCTATCAGATGCTTCTCTTCATAATATCCTTTCCAGTTCACTGCACAGCTCTTAGTGTGGATCCCCATGTTTATGTGCCTGATCTATCATCATGTTCGAATGCGATTCTTTACAAAGACTGAATGCCCAGTATGAGGGAGGCTGCTGTGGATACCTTGTGCTTGCCCTCTTTTAATGAAACCAGTTTCATAATGTTTAATTAGATTACTATCTTGCTCTACAGCAGAGTCTTGTCAACATGAAAAAATGGTCTTCACTAAGAGCATGAAGTGTTTCAGATAACCAAAATGAAGAATGTCATGTAATAAAGGCATGGAATAACAAAATAATCAGTTTTCCACTTAGATGGCTTCTAATATTGCTCATCTTTTTTTTTTAAAGCAGAAACAACCATAATAAATAATGAAGAGGTTTGGCATGTCCCAAGCCCTCTTTCACCAGCCAGGACTGAACTGTGAACAGAAAATATTTCATTTGGGGTACTCTGCACACAGCCATATATTTGTCAATGTTTGTATAACTCTTTAAAATTTCATGAATATAACCAGCCCTGTGTGCTTTCACAGACTGAGGACATCAAAGTATATGTAAAAAGGCAGGTCTGATGATGCTCTTATTTCCTTTATTGCAGTGGCAATATTTGTGCCACTATAGTTAAAGGTATGCAGGTAGTTTTATTGGGTACTGCTGCCACAGGAGTTTATCAGTTGGCTATGGAAAAAAAAAATCTTTCAGAATAAAAACTGCCATGCTAGGATATGTTCCAAAACTGAAATTTTAAAACAAGGTGATGTAGCCATTTGAAAAATGACAGCATTTTGTGGTTCCTAAAAACTGTTTAGTTCATTAATTACACTGTTACAAGAGGTTCTAAACCATCTTATCTTTTCCAAAAATAAGGAATTAAAGGGCAAAAACAACCCTCCCAGTCCCCTCTTCACGTAGAGATGTTTCAAGTCACGCTGAAAAGCCCTGAAACTTAGGACTGAGAAAGAAAAGAAATATTCTTCTTATCTACTTCCTTGCTTTGGGCTGGTAAAAACTATTACTTAGTCAAGTGAGGTGGAAATTTAGTTTTAAAATCATTAAGAGGGGATTAAAAAACAAAACAAAACTACCATCCCCTGTTACCTGTTCCAACTGTCTCCATTTAGTCTCAGGAAATATTTTTCTCCTGTTTAAACTGTCCTCATGTCATGGCCCCTGGGTGCCACTTTATCATCCAACACAGCATGAGGATCTCAGAAGTGACTCTGAAACATTCAGCTCACATTCATCAGCTGGTAGCACCAAACTTCTACATGGGTGGATGGATGGATGGATGGATGAGCATATGGAGGGATGGAACACAGGTGGATAGGTGAGTGAATGGATAACGGATGGAGGGAAGGATGAATGAATGGATGAATGGGTGGATGGATGATGAATGGATGATGGATGGATGGGCATGTGCATGGATGGGTAAGAGGGTGGGTGGATAGGGGAATGAGTGGATGATGGATGGATAAGTACAATGCTCAGATGCTGGGGCTTTGAAGTAAGTCAGAAAACTTTGACTTTCGGCAGGTCGACTTTCATTTCTGTGTACTGAACCAGACTTCGTCAGTAGGCACAGTTAAAATACCTGCATCACAGACCAGCTGTGTCAATTTAACAAGATAATGCATGCATGGGATGTGCTAAAAATGGGTCTGGTTTATCACAGGCCTCAGGGCATAAAGATAGCTGCAGTTTGATTACCATGGTTACTATGAATATGGTGTTACCTTCTACTCTTCTTTAGGTATCAACCTTCTCTAACCTTCAACACATCTATGTGAAGTATCTTGGTCTTTTTGTCAACTAAAATTATTATTGTTTCTGGTGTTTTCATCCTCTTTTCTAAACTCTCCCCACATTCTTAAATACCCAAGTTCTACATTTCTCTCTTCCTTTAGACAGACCAGGACACATTAAGTGAGACCTCAGCTTTTCAGGAAACTTCCTGGTGGAGTGCTGAGTCACAGCTTTCTGGTGCATCCATGACTCAGCATCAAATTAAATTTTATCTTAAATATATATCTGTTAAACACCAAGCCTGAACTTCATTCTAGACCCAGGTCTGTTTAGACTTCTCATGACCAGCCCAGAAAGCAAGGATGAAACAAAATACATTTACCTTCTGGAGTCACCTTGATACACAGACAAGACATGGTTTTGCTAGACTGGTTTTCCTGGTTGTGGTCGTTATCATACTAGGCTTGGAAAAATGGTACTAATTGAAGAATTTCCTTGACTCCTAGGTCACTTAATATATGATTTAGAGTGCCTATGTACTTCAGTCTTTATCTGGGGAATTTATGATAACGGACTCCAAATATATCAGAAGGACACTTTTGGGATATGTCACTACCAAGAAAGTAGGACTTTTCTAAATTTGATCAAATGTGTTTTTCTAACCATAATGGTATGAAACTGGAAATCAATTACAAGAAGAAAATTGGAAATTTTAAAAACTTGTGGGGATTAAAAAGCATGCTACTGAAAACCAATGGGATGGGGAAGAAATTTAAAATAAAGAAATAAAAGAAAAACACTAGATAAGTGAAAACAGATGTACAACATACTAAACTTATGAAATGCAGCAATAGCAGTTCTAAGCATGAATATCATAGCGATAAATGTTATCTCAAAATGCAAGAAAAAATTTTCAAGTACACATCATGCACCACATCTTGAAGAAGAAAGAAAATGAGAAAAAATAAAGCCCAAAATTGATAGAAGAAAGAAAATAACAAAGATTAGAACAGAAATAAATAAAATAGGTTAAAAGACAGTGGAAAAGATCAATGAAAGTAAGAGCTGGTTCTTTGAGAAAATAAACAAAATTGGCAAACCTTTAGCTAGACTCACCAAGATAAAAAGAAACAGGACTCAAACAAAATCATAAATGAAAGAGGGAAAGTTAAAACTAATACTGCAAAAAAATCATGAGAATACTATTAACAATTTTATATACATAAATTGGACAACCTAGAATAAATGGATAAATTCCTACAGACAGGCAAATGACCAAGACTGATTCAAGAAGAAATAGAAAATCTGAGCAGATCAATTGCTAATAAGGAGATTGAATCAGTAATTAAAAACTTACAAATAAACAAAAGACCTGGACCAGATGGCTTTACTGGTGAAATTTACCAAACATTCAAAGAAGAATTAATACAAATCCTACTCAAATTCTTCTAAAAAATAAAAAATAGAAAAGGAATTAATACTTCCAAACTCATTTTATTAGACCAACATTACCCTGATAATAAAACCCACCAAGGACATCACAAATAAAATTATAAGACAATATCCCTGATAATAAAATTGATGTCTAAGTTAAGTAAATATTGATGCAAAATTCCTCAACAAAACATTAGCATACCAAATTCAACAATGTATTAAAAAGATCAAATACCATGATCAGTGGGATTTATTCCAGAGACACAAAAATGCTTCCACATTCACAAATTTATCAATGTGCTATACTATATTGACCATAAAGTATAAATCATATGATTATCTTAATAGATGTAGAAAAAATTTGACAAAATTCAACAGCCATTTATGAAAAACACTCAACAAAGTGAATGTAGAGAGAACATATCTCACATAATAAAGGCCACATGTGACAAGTACACAGCTAACTTCATACTCAGTGATGAAAAGGTAAAAAAATTTCCTCTAAGATCAGGAACAAGACAAGATTGCCCACTCTTGCCACTTTTATTCAAGGTGGTATTGAAATCCTTACCAAAGCAATTAAGTAGAAAAATAAATAAAAAGAAAACTGTCATTATTTGAAGATGACATGATACTATACATCGAAAACTATGAAGCCTTCATCAAAAACTGTTAGAATTAGTAAATTAACTCAATAAAGGTCCAGGACAGTAAATCAATACACAAAAATGAACTGTGTTTTTAATACTAATATTAAATTATCAGAAATAGGAATTAAAGAAACAATCTCACAATTACATCAACAAGAATAAATTATCTAGTAATAAATGTAATTAAACAGGTGAAAGACCTGTACACTGAAAACAATAAAATATTGATGAAAGAAATTGAAGAAAACAAAAATAAATGGAAATGTACTCTGTGCTTACAGATTGAAAGAATGAATATTATTAGTGTCCATATACAAATCTATAGGATGCCCAAAACAATCCAGGTTCAGTATAATCCCTATCAAAATTCCAATGGCATTTTTCACAGAAATAGGGCAATCAATCCTAAAATTTGCATGGATCCATAAAAGGTCCCAAACAGAAAAAGCAATCTTGATAAAAAAGATCAAAATGGAAAATATCATATTCTCTCTTTTCAAATTACACTGCAAAAGGATAGTAATCAAAACGGTATGGTTACTTGTGCAAAAACAGACACAGATCAGTGGAATAGAATAGAAAGCCCAGAATAAATCCACACATAGTGATTAACAAATTTACAACAAAGAAGCCAAGAATATATAATGGGGAAAGGACAGTCACTTCTATAAATGGTGCTACAAAAACTGGATGGCAATTTACAAAAGAATGAAACTTGACCACTATCTTACATCATACATATAAATAAACCCAGAATGGTTTAAAGATTTGAATGTAAGATCTGAAACTACAAAACTCTTAGAAGTAAATGTTTGCAGTAGGTTCCTCAATATAGAGCTTGACAATGGTTTCTTGGATTTCATATCAAGAACAAAGGTCATAAAAGCAAAAATAATTAACATACATCAAACTGAAAAGCACATCAATAAAATGAAAACTTATTAAATGAGAGAAATTATTTGCAAATCGTTTATCTGATGAGTGGGTGATATCCAAAGTGATATATAGAAGTCATACAGGAATTCCTATCATGGCTCAGAGGCAACCAACCCAACCAGTATCTATGAGGACAAGGGTTTGATCACTGGCCTTGCTCACTGGGTTAAGGATCCGGTGTTGCCATCAGCTGTGGTGTAAGTCACAGACCTGGGTTGGAGCCCATGTTGCTGTGGCTGTGGCATAGACTGCAGCTGCAGCTCTGATTCAGCCCCTAGCCTGGGAACTTCCATATGCTGTGAGTGCCCTCTCCCCCCAAAAAATGGGCAGAGAATCTGAATACAGTTATTTAAAGAAGACCTACACACAGCCACAGGTACAAGGAAGAGGTGTGCAACATAAACTAATCATCAGGGAAAGGCAAATCAAAAACACAATAAGGTATCATCTCATACTTGTTAGAATGACTGCTGCCAAATAGACAAGGAAAAAAATAAATGCTGGTGAAAATTGTAGAGAAAGTGGAATTCCCTCTTAGTGGGGATGTAAATTGGTGCAGTTTCTGTGCAAAACAGTATGTAGGTTCTTCAAAAAGATTAAAAACAGAACTACCATATAATTCAGCAGTTCCACTTCTGGGTATTTATCCAAATAAAACACTAATTCCAAAAGATACATGCACCCCCGTGTTCAAAGGGTGCTGTCCGGGCTTCTTAAAATTACCAGTGCCTTTTTTACTTTTATAATGGGCCTGGTAGATGCTCTGTCCCAGTCTTGGGTGCAATTTTTGAAAGATAAAAATTGTACTGCTGGACTCCTCCTGAGAGTCCATTTTGTGCTCTGCTGGCAAAGGACGAATGGAGTGATGTGATTTGCCTCCTTAATTAGCCCACCCCCAGTTCATTCCCTAACTCCAGCTCCCTCAAAAAGTTTGATGGATATAATGCCAGCGAACTATATTTCTTGATGATCATTTTTTTTTCCCTAGCCAATTCAAATTTGTACGGAGTAGAGACAGTTTCCCATTTCGAGTTATAATCTATTGTAACTGTTACCTGACAAGAGCCTTTTAAGTGGAATTGCTCTTGTTACAGCTCTAATAAAATCCATCGAGAAGATGAAAAGCCAGCCATTATGGGCTTGTCTCTTTTTCTTCTCAGGTGAGATTCTTACACATAGAAAGTTTTACAGCATATTAACATTTTTAATGTTATCCCAGGCTTGCAATTTTAATAGCCAGGAGAGCTCTTAAAACCTGGAATAGAGGGCCCTGCCACTGAACCTGAGCTGACTGTAGGTCCCAGGCTCCTTGGGCCCCAGGCAAGCAAAGTGTTGTGGTCCTCCAGGAGCTGCTTTACATCCTGCAGTGCCTCGTGGACCTCCCTGAGGCTGTGCCAGAAACCTCATCTTTTTAAGGCACTCCTGAGCCTGAGAGGGTTGACTGAGGTGAAGGTGGACAATCTGCCAAATGAGAGATGAGCTAGGAAGCTCTTAGACAAGGATGTCAAGCAAATGTCACCATATGCTTAATTGATTTGGAAGGACTGCCTATATAAGTGTGTGAAGAAGAATTCCATGCTTCCTCTGTGCTTAGCAGAAAAAAAGAGCCACGTGTGCCGTGGGTGCTGGGGTGAGGGAGGGAGGAGTCCAGGGATACTTGCTTTTCAGCCCTGAATTTGCCTTCCCTGGTCCATGAAGGCAGAATGTACATTTCTTATCCTGCGCCCAAAGACAGAAAGACAAACCTCAGGCAGTATGGAACACTGAGGCTGCGCCTATGTAAAAAACAGGGACTGTGCCAGACCTCAACTGTGATTAAAGAGTAGGGTCATCATTAATGGCACCAAGACACTGCCAAATATGCCTTCCAGTAGGAAGAGCAGCCCTGGGATGGGGGTGAGGAGACTGGAGTTCTCATTCCTTCATCCTTTCCCTTTAATCAGTGACAACTTAGTGACCATCTTCTCTGTGCTATGCAATGTGCATGAATATAGACAATAAGACAAAACAGTGGTTAGGCTGATTTTGCCTTCTTTCTTCTTTATCACCAGCCTTTTTAATTTTTGTTGACATGCCTCAGGAGGAAATCCACTCAATAGGAACGTATTGCAGATTAGCATGAGTCAAGCACTAGGTTAGGAATGGGAGACAGAGAGTGGATGGAACAAAGCAGCACCCTGGCCTCCCAGGGCTTGGGGAGGAAAGGCAAGAGAATGCTCCAGGGGTCCTTAGTGAAATGCAGACACAGAGGTTGTGGCACTGCTGCTTGGGGACAGGATGAGGTTGGTGTTCAAAAGAGACTTTGTAAGTACTCTTGAACTGAATCTTCAAAGGTGGAATCAGTACCCACCAGGTAGGAAGGTTCAGGGTAAGGGAAAGTTTTAAGCAAAGGTCCAGAGGTGAAGAAATGCATCAGGCATATGCAATTTTGAAAATTTTGTTTTGTTTTGTTTTATTTTACTGCTAGTCGTGAGCTGCTGAAAAACAGAGAAGAGCCTAGAGACCTGGCAGGGTCAGCCCTGGGAGTAGCTTGCCCCAAGCTCAGAGTGTGCAACTTCATTCTAAAGGGCAGAGTGCAAGTAACATTTTGTTTTAGAAAGCATCCTCACTCACAGCATGGAAGAAGCAAGGCTGGAAGTTGGCACAGGAGGTGGGAAGACCCAAGAGCCTGTTCTGGCTACAGCCCAAGACAGAGAGAACGGGGAGGACCACACTCCCATGTTCATAGCACATGGCAATGTAAATAGTTGTTGAGTTGATGGATTAGTGGAGAAAAAGTGGGTCAGTGAAATTAGACTGGCAGTTGAAAAGGGGTAGTGGGCATGGACACTGCCAATAGGGAGTCAATGGGACCATTATCCATGGGATGTTAGAGTTAAGGAAGGAGGGGCTACTAAGGGGCACTCCTTTCTCTCCGCTTCTCTTCCTTATTTATGGTATAATAGTGCATGTCTAAAATGTTCTGCTGTTCTCTCTGATCTAATCACCTGTCTCTTGGTATACAACGAGTCAGTTGTCTACACAAATTAGCAGGAGTGATCTGGCTGACCTCTACAAGTACTTTAGACAAGGAAATAAGTTCTCTAAGTCATCAGCCCTCAAACTCACGTGATTAAGAACTGCACAGATTCCTGGGACCAACTTCAGTTCTGAGATGACCTGGAGAACATGCTGTAGGATACAGCCCAAGCCACATGACACCAATGACCCACCCTTCCAGTAGCACCCCTGCAAATGCTTCTCCAAACTCCAGGTGCTAGGATAAGCTGGGGAGAGGAGAAAGAGGAAAGGTGGACGATTTCTTCCTTCAGGTTTCAATTGTTCAAGTTTGGAATTCTCTAAAGAATCAGGAGCCAGAGATCAGATCCCAAGGTCACAAAATCTTGAGTCTGAAAAATTTCTCACTCTTTCTTCAGTGTGCGTGTTTTGTGAAGTCCTCACACATTTTGCTTCAGGAATAACAAGTGAAATCCTAAGCAGAAAGGGCCTATGTGCTTGGCTCAGAGGGAAAAGGAGAATCAGGCATAGCATATCCCTTTCTGCAGCCAGGAACCTGTTTTCCAAGGCAAGATGAACCAGAGCATCTCACAAGGGAGGCCAGTGGGACCAGAGATGGGGACCAGGGACCTAGACCAGAGCTGCTGTGAGGAGCACCAAGGAAAAATGGGTCCTGGTGGGGCCTCTTAACAAGGCATTTTCTGAGTGGGTTTCTGTTCTCCATGGAAAGACTACAGGCCCTGGTGGGAGCCTTTGGAGATCAGGGGTCTAATGAATGGACAACTTTTTCTCAAGGACCTTCTTGCAAGAAATCCTTCTTCCGGGATTTTTTTTTTCTTTTTGGGCCACAGCTGTGGCACATGGAAGTTCCCAGGCTAGGTGTTGAATCAGAGCTGCAGCTGCAGGCCTATGCCACAGCCACAGCAACAACAAATCTGAGCCACTTCTGCAACCCACACCACAGCTTATGGCAATGGCAGATCCTTAACCCACTGACCGAGGCCAGGGATCAAACCCATATCTTCAAAGAGACTATGTTGCATCTTTAACCTGCTGAGATAGCGGGAACTTCCTCTAGGATTTTTAAACATACTTTCTCCTTCAGTATGTCTGCCATATGCCAGGGCACTACCTTCATGTGGCCCTAGACAGTGGTGTTGGATTGGTGAGTAAACGGCAGTCTTAAGAAAGCCCAGTGCCCCTGGGAACATGGTCTCTGTTTAAGCAATGGCTGTTGTGTCAGTCCCGTTCTGGGCCCCAAGGATGCTCTCCAGGTCCAAAGCTGATCTTCACACTGCATTTTGGTACTTAGTAGAATGTTGGTTCTTCTGTTTAAGCCCAGAAAGTGTTCAGTGAAAGGAAGAGTGACAAGTAAGGAAAGAATTTATTAGTATAAATTTGCTTGTGGATGTTCATGTGGGTAGGCAAGAACTTGGCAGGCTAGAGTTTTATAGTCAAAGGGAAAGTGGGAAGGGAGAGAAGATCACCTTCTTCCTCATTCTCGAGTAGGCATCAAGCTTCTGTCATCAATTCCTCCTCCATGTCGGGCAGGGGAGTGTTTTTGTCCCTACATGGTCAAACTAGGACTGTCATGGTGTAATGGAAATAAGCAAAAAGGCAGTAACACATACTAAAATATGGTAAATAATCTCAGGTTTCAGTATAATATCATTTTTTTCCATATATTTTTGTTTTTGTGCATACCAAGGAGCATGTTCTAAGAATCACTAATTTACTGACCCCCCTGGGCAGAATGTAGGTCTCATTTGACAATTTCTTTATTGTTTGGGTGCATGTCTCATGCTTCTATTGCATGATTTTGTTGCTAAGCAAGCCTCCTTGGTCCTGTTGTTAAGTAAGACTACTTTCTTGACTGATCATTAACTTGCAGGGATCTCCCATACTTTTTACTTTACTTACAACTCTCTAGTGAGATTAGCTATTTAATCCCCTACTTTGTTCCTTTACTGCATTAGATAATGTGCCCCTGTCAAAATTTGCAGCATGATGGCCCCCGTCCCTTCTTATAGGGCACCTAAAAGGCTCAAACTCACCATGTCTTCTCAGCCTTGTACATAACAATATACCCTAAACCCTGGATTTCTGAATCAACCTGACAAGCCCAGGACATCTGTGTATGACACTTAGCTCCAGGACAGAGTTCTTCTCCTGCCTTCTCCTCAGTGAACTGCAGAGAAAATATTAGATTCTCTTCCCTGTAGAGACCTCACAGTTTGGCTGAGAGAGAAGCAAGTGCAAAGGCTAAGGCAGGAGGTAACTGACTGAGGGTCTCCTCAGGTGCGTACTTTCAATGCCTGTGACATGAGAATTATCATGGCCATTTCAGAGATACAAAGATTTAGTCCATTAGATAATGTGCCTAAGATCACACAGGAAGGACAAGGCATGATTTAAATGCTGACCTTAAATGTCTGCCCCTTCCTCATCACATCAGGTTAGTGACAACAGGAACTCCCAGGGGCAGCAGAGGGAAAGGATGACGCAGGTACAGAGGAGCACAGACTAGAATTCAATCTGTACCCTGAGGAATAAGAAGCTTGCCTAACTTGTCCAGAAAATTCCCTGGAGCAAGTAGCCCCTGAAGCTCTGACCTCTGAGACCCCAGTTTCCCAACCACTGCTTACAGCTGTCAGTCGCCCCATTGCAGGCTTGGGGGTGCCTTCTAAGTAGGGGGCCGGGCACTTCTGTTCACCCAAGACAATTGATCCAACATCATTATTTTTTTTCTTTTTATAGCCACACCTGTGGCATATGGAAGTTCCAGGGCTATGGGTCGAACTGGAGCTATAGGGGCTGGCCTATGCCACAGCCACAGCAGTACTGGACTTGTTGCTGGATCCTTAGCCCACTGAGTGAGGCCAGGGATTTAACTCACATCCTCACGGAGACCACGGGTCCTTAACCTGTGGAGCCACAAAGGGAACTCCCAGCACAATTATTAATAGCACCTCTTGTCATGCGCAAAAGTGATCTAGTTTGAATGATAAATTACAAGTTTTTCCTACTTAAAAGAAAGTGTCCATCAGTCCACCTGCCTCCCTGCTGGTGGTCTTGCCTCCCAGAGGCTGGGGCTCCTTATCTCCATGTGTCCACCTCCTGCCTTTGTCCACAAGGGAAGTAATAACTGGTTTCCCCAGGCCTTCGGATGCACAGGTTAGGTTCCAAAGGGTCAGGTTCCTCACTCACCCTAAAACCACCCTTCTCATTCATCACGTGGCGAGTTATCCTCAAAGGTTTTTGTCCTCACTCAATTCTAGCTCCCACTACACTTGCCATTGTGGGGTCCAGGCTCCCTTCATGGGACACATCCCTATCAGGTACAATTGCATTGCTAAAGGGACCACAGCTGCTTCCCTTATCACTGTGCCCCCGCCCACCAATATCACCCAGGCTCTGACACACAGGATAAGAACAGCAAAGACTTGCTGAGCAGATAAATGCACGAATGTCTCCTTGTGTCTCTGCCCTTCAATGTCGGGGTCATTTCTCTTTTCTTTTTGTCCCCAGCACCCACACAAGTGCCTAAGACAGAATGTGCCACCAGTAGATGCCTGCTAAATCGACTAGTTCCAAACCGGAAATGGCATTGCATCATGACCTGAACCAGGAACACACCCTCTGCTATTTGCTTCAAAAGCCCACCTGCCGGTGGAAACTTCTTCCTTGGGCCAGAACCAGCCTGGCTCACAAATAGATCATTGCTTAGCTTCAGCAATCAGAAAACAAGGGTTTAAGGATTTTCTTTGCTCTTTGTGAGCTGTGTGATTTAAGGAGAGTCCCTTAAACTTTCTAGACCGCTGCTGTAAAAACTGAGGAAGATGACTGGATCTGCTCCAAGATGACTTAAAGAATCATGCCCCTCCCCGCCAAAGGCACAAAGGCAAAGGTGCAGGAATCCACTGGTCCTGATTTTCCACCATGGCTCTCAGCTCATCTGCTTCCTGTCTAGGGCCTCTTCTGTTCCACACCTGAAGCCAGTGCCCTTCATCCCTCACTGCTTGGCCCCCAACTCACTGTCCTTTGAGGAGGTGAACATCTTGCCCTGCAGTTAGGTGCCCTTCACACCAGTATGGCTGCACCTGACGAGCTGCTCACCATGCATCACCACACCATACTTCTTCTGTTGGCTTCTCAGGGAGGCAGCCATGTGCCTTGCAGTTTCGCAGGCCCCACCATCCACAGAGGGCCCTTGGCATGGCAGGCATTCACTATGTTCTTTTTTTTTCTTTTGAGCATAGTTGGTTTACAACGTTGTGTCAATTTCTGCTGTATAGTCTCATAAATATATATGTATATATATACATATTTTTTATCGTCCATCGTGTTCTATCCCAAGATACTAGCTACAGTTCCTGGTGCTGTATGTTCTTGATGCCTGGAATCTCCAGCCGAGTTCTTTGTCCTGAGGTTTTAGCTTCGTTCCTCCAGCCCCACGATAGAGACCAGGGAGTTTCAGAACAGGCAGCACCTCATGTGTTCTACTCTACCCACTGCTCAGAGACAGGGCAGGACCGGCCCTGAGTCATAAGCCAGCCTCAGGGCAGGGGCCACACCCAGGAGCCCACACACTGCAGCCTCTTTCTCATTCAACATGGGGGCCCTTTTGTTCTCAGTAAAAAAAAAAAAAAAAAAAAAAAAAAAAAAAAAAAAAAAAAAAAAAAAAAAAAAAAGGAATATTGTTGATCAAAGTCCTCTAGACAACTATTTTTCTTATGGCTTTTCATGAGACAGCTTCATTTTTTTTTTTCTCCTCTTCTGGCTTCTAGTTCAATTTCCTAAAGAGATTATTTGGTAAGAAAATATAAGCCCTGCATAACAAACTGCAAAGCAGCACTGTGATTTACAGTGAAAAAAACCACTCTGAGCAGCTCTGGCTTCCTGGAGCCACAGTCTCCAAGACTCCCAGAGGAACGGCATGAGGGAATCAGGTAGGTTGTCACTGGGACCCTGCTGCTGCCCCTGACAGTGCGGTCCCCTGTGGGTGTGGGCTCCATGCCCTGAGCATCCACCACGTGCTGAGAGTCTGCTTCATGCACAGATGGTGAGATAGGCTCAGGGAGGGCTGTGGCTCCCCAAGGTCACCTGGAGAGCGACTGTGGACCAGAGGCCAGGTGTTCTCTGTCTGTCAGGTTCAGGACCAGTAATTGACACGTGGAAGAGCTCCCACCCTGAGTGCGGCCCCCGGAGTGCCCCAAACTCTTGCTGCATACACCGGGTCACAGCTGAGTAGTGGCCCTGAAATGAAATGCAGAGGATGACATGGGTGAAAGGCATCAAGGTGGGGCCAGGCTCCATGCTGCCACTTTCCTGTCCACATGGTGCCCCAACCCAGGCCTTAGATAAGAGGCCTTGTGAAGGGAGAGAGATGAAGGCACAAAAAAACCTCTGGTGGCAAGGAAAATCAGTCCCTGGAACTGTTTACATCCAGGTTGCCGTGCTCTCTCCCTGGACAAGGACAGTGGAGAAACTGATGCCAAAGTTTTGGGTCTGGGAAGGTAATATTTGAAACTGCAGGGTGATTTCTTCATAGCTCCAGAAGGAAGCAACCCACAGACCCAGGAAGGGGAGGAAGCTTCACCCCTACTTCCATTCTGGCACAGCCCATGCACGCAGGAGCCAATGACCCCCAGGTCACCTGCCTGCCTCACCTGGCCCTGGTCCAGCTTCGGGCCCCCTTGGGATACTGTTACTAACATAGATGGACATGTCATCTCCCCAGCTCCATGCTGCCCAGCTCGGCTTAGCCTCCCCACCTCCCGAGTTTGCATCTCTTATCTGTTCCTGAGCACTGTGGGGTATCTGTCTCCCACACAGGTGTAGGAGGGGCATGCACTCTGAGCTCTCTCCAGGCACGGTGGAGGCTGCGGAAAAGGGAGTGGCAAAAGCAGGGGCTTTGGGGATAAATCCCAGTGGTTCTGGCTCAGAAGCCTCTCATCTGAGGCTGAACTTTCCTCATGATAAAGGACTGCCCGATTCTTATCAAATGTGCATCAGAATTTCTAGGAGAGTGGCCTGGGGTCTTAACAAGGATTCTAGGTGATTGTGAAAACCAGACAGTGGCTCACATTCCAGACTCAGTATGAGCTGTGCACCTATGGGTGGAAGCAGCTGTGCTTTGAGAATCTCTGCATCCAGGTTTGAATAAGGCTCTCCTTCTGCCCTTCTCTGTCTGCACTGGGACTTGAGGGCTGGGAGCAGCTTCTGTGCAGGATGACACCTGCTGAGGTTCTCCTCTTATTTGCCTCAAGGATACCAGCTGAATCTAGGGCTGGGCCTGACCTTGTCCTGGGCCAGTTTATCCCTGGCTCTGAGCATCTGCCCTGCAACTTTCCTCACCTCAATGTGGGATTTTCTTCTGGCAGATGGGGGTGTGTGGGGTGGGGGTGGGGCTTACTGACAGAGCAGTGGGTCCGACAGACTTTTTTGGCCTGAAGCTCTTTAGGCAAATGACTTTCTTCACATCCACTCTCTCCCCAAATGACTGCTGTGTCAAAGCTCTAGGTAAAGATCAGGGGTTACTTGGCCTCTTCTTCCTCACAATTCCTTGTGCTCTGCTGGAAAGTGTGGTCTGGGACAGATTCTGGATTTCCTAGGCACCTTGGCTAACAGTGCGCAGGTACAATCCGTCCTTTGAAGGGCACTTTAGGGATGAAATGAGTGCACATATTTCAAGCACCACATATACAAGTGCTGTACAAATTACAGTTTCCTGAGTTGCATCGAAAAAAAAGGAATCATATATTTTCCATAACAGACTCTGAGGAAGTTTTTCCATTTGTTTTTGTCATTTTTTCTTTTCTGCCTAAGCCAGCGGTTTGCAAATTATAATGTACCTGGTGAGCTTGTGGAAAGTGTAGATTTTTGCTTTTCACCCATAGACATCCTGAATGTTTAGCTATGAGCTAGACCCTAGGAACACACAGTTTTGGCAAGTGATGCAGATGATCTGGAAGCAACCTTAGGTAATGACTAACCTTAGGGAAGCCAGAGTGGGGCCAGACAAGGCCACAGCTATATCCATTATGGCTAGAGGTGGGAGCTGGGGCTGAAGCCCAAACAAGGGGGCTCACACATGGAGGAGTCAGCGGTCACAGTCAAGACTCATAGCAAGCCCAGCATTAAAGATCATTTTAAAGGATGAACCAGAGTAGCAGCTGGACAGCTCAGAATTGGGCAAGCTGGAGGAGCCCAGGCTTTTGCTGAGGTGTGAGATGCTGCTTGCCTCTATTGGTGTATGTACTGCAGAACCGAGGTTATCTTAAAGCAGATGGGCCAGGCGATATCCCCAGCAACCAGTGCTCTGCCTGACACCTGACACCTGACATAGCAAAGGTGCTCACAATATATTGCCGGTGGAAAGAAGGAAGGAAAGAAAATTTTAAGTGCTCTGATGTAGGCACTGGACATCATAAATTGTTTTATAATTGCCCTCTCCCTCAAGGTCCTGCATGGGATCCTGCACAGCCTTAGACCTAGGACGATGTAGGGAAAAAAGTGGCTTGAGTGGTTGGTCAGCTGAAGAATTGGACTCTGGAGGTGAAGTGAGGAAAAGCCCAGGTGGTGCCCCTGCCCATGCCTGCCACTACCCAGTTAGGCCCTCGAACAAGAGGATCAAATGGGGCCCTGGATGTGAAAGCATTTTCATAACTGCCTTTCCTTGTATATATGTGAGGAAGTATTTGAATGTTTAATATTGTCGTATAAATACATATGAAATAACTTCAGAAATATATAAAAGATACATACACCCCTATATTCATTGCAGGCCTATTCACAATAGCCAAGACATGGAAATAATCTAAATGTCCATCAACAGATGACTGGGTAAAGATGTGGTACATATACACAATGGAGTACTGCTCAGACATAAAAAAGAATGAATAATGCCATTTGCAGCAACATGGAGGCAATCAAAGATTCTAATACTAAGTGAAGTAAGTCAGAAAGAGAAAAACAAATAACATATGCAATAACTTATATGTGTAATCTAAAATATGGCATAGACGAACATATCTACAGAACAGAAATAGACCTGCAGACATGGAGAACAGACTTGTGGTTACCAAGGGGAGAGTGGGAGGGGGAGAGAGTGAGATGGACTGGGAGTTTGGAGTTAGTAGATGCCAACTATTATGTTTAGAATGGATAAGCAATGAGGTTCTGCCGTATATCACAGGTAACTATATCCAGTCACTCATAATAGAACATGATGGAAGATAATATGAGAAAAAAGTATATATATATACATGCATATATATATATATATACATATATATATGTGACTGAGTCAGTTTGCTATGCAGAAGAAATTGATAGAATATTGTAAATCAACTATAATAAAAATTTTTTAAAAGGCCATTTGGGAGAATGCGCAAACTGAAAAGAATTATAACTGAATAATTAATATAATCATTGTCCCAAAGGTATTCCCTAATTGCCCCTGAAAGGCAGTTGAAAAGTGTATCTTTAGAAAGCCTATGATCCTGCATTGTAAATAACATTGCTTATTAAACGAAGACAGAAAAGACCACATTATACATTATAAAACCACCTAATTAAAAATACCAAACCAGGATCCAGGAAAGTCAAAATTCTCCGATAACATAATCCCACCTA
This sequence comes from Catagonus wagneri, assembly GCA_004024745.2. Taxonomy (NCBI): domain Eukaryota; kingdom Metazoa; phylum Chordata; class Mammalia; order Artiodactyla; family Tayassuidae; genus Catagonus; species Catagonus wagneri. Next base: position 5,362,013 of record PVHT020000141.1, read on the forward strand.
TAATCATAATTTTCCTCTGCAAAAGTTTACTGAAATAGGCACTAAACTACAAAATTAACACGTCTTTTTCAATATTAAACATGTTTCATTATGAGAAAAATCATTCTGTCTATCTCTACAGTTTGTATACTTTAATTTATATCCTCATCAGTAACATTCCTTATTTTTTGCCACTAGGGGATTTGTTAAAATTAATAAATGTCTTTGTGGCTAAAATAGAAGAGTAAAAAGTGAACACCGACCAGGATGAGCTTGTCCAGGGATGTGAGAAAATATTAGTAAGTCACTCGAGGGAGTTGAAAACCAGCTAAAGTCTCTTGCAGGAAGCCAGCGCAGCTCCCAGAGGGCACCGGGTAGTTTTAATTACTGACTTTGCAGACACGTCCTGAAATGAAAAGTCACTGGTGGCCTTGCCTCACAGTAAGAGACTCTGATCTTCTTTACGTGTCCATTTGGTGAAGCAGTGAGGAAGCAAAGGGGAATAGTTACTGCCGTCCATAGGAGGTGTTGAAGATGGCCTGGGAGAGCATGGACTGTGACCTCAGAGCCTACGCATCTCCCCTCAGACCACCATCTTTCTCTCTTTCCAGCTCTGGGGTAGAATTCCCATACCATTAAATTCACCTAGTCAAAGGTATAATTCAATGGGTTTTTGCATCTCTGCAGAGGTGTACAACCTCACCACAATTCATTTTAAAACACTTTCTAGTCACCCCAAAGAGAAATCTGACATTCTTTATCAGTTACTTCTAAATCCTCCTCTCCTCAAGTTAATACTTTCTGTCTCTGTGGATTTGACTATTTGGGACATATCATACGAATTGAATCACACAGCACAGTATGTGGTCCTTTGTGATTGAATTCTTTCACAGAGCATAATGTTTCCAGGGACCACGCATGTTGTAGCACTTGTCAGAACTTCTTTCCTTTTTATGGGCAAATAATACTCAAATATATGGCTCTCCCACAACTTATTTATCCATTGATCAGTGGAACATTTGTTTTTTCCCCCACTTTCTGGATATTACGAATAATTGCTATAAAAATTCATTTACCAACCTTTTTTGTTTGTTTTTGTGTTTTGTGGAAGAATGTTATTTCTCTTGGGTATATGCCTAGCAGTGGAATTAATTCTACCTTTAACTTTTTGAGGAGCTGCCACACTATTTTCCAAAGTGGCTGCATCTTTTTGCATCAACACTAGGAATGCCTGAGGGCTCTTATTTCTCCACATCCCTCATCAACATTTGTTACTTCCCTTTTATTTTTATTTTTTTAATATAGCCATCCTGATTGGTACGAAGTGGTATCTTATTGTAGTTTTGATTTGCAATTCCTTAATGACCAATTATTTGAGCATCTTTTCACGTGTTTACTGACCGTTTGTCTTTTCTGAAGAAATGTCTCTCCTTTATTCATTTAAAAAAAAAACCTGAGTTATCTTTTTGTTATTTAAGTATGGAAATCTGTTATACATTCTGGATGTTAAATTTTTATCTGATATGTGATATACAAATATTTTAGGCCACTATGTAGATTGTCTTTGCACTCTCTTGATAATGTCCTATAATGCATAAGATTTTAAATTTGATGGAATTCAATGTATTTGTATTTTCCTTTGTTGCTCATGTTTTTTGCTGTCGAATCATAGAATCCATTACCTAACCTAAGGTCACAAAGATTTATTTCTTTATGAATTCTTTAAGAATTTTATAGTTTTAGCTTCAAGTTCTATGAGTTAATTTTTAAGTAATGTGTAAGGAAAGGCTTTAACCTTATTCTTTTTCATTTGCAAATGGATATCCTATTGTCCCAGTATCATTTGTTGAAAACACTCCACTGAATTGTTGGCATTGTTGTCAAAAATCTATTGAGCATAAATGGAAGGGTTTATTTCTGGACCCTCAACATATTTTCTTGATCAATATGTTTATCCCATGCCATACTACAATGTAGTTTTGTAATAAATTTTGAAATTGGGAAATATGTCCCCCCTTGTGCTCTTTTTCAAGAATATTTTCCCTTCACTAATTTATTTCTTTTTATTCCTAAGTATGTTATTCTTTCTGATGCTGTGGTAAATAGAATTTTATTTTTTTTATTATTTTTTTAATTTTTCTTTTGGTTTTTAGGGCCACAGATGGGGCATATAGAAATTCCCAGGCTAGGAGTCTAATCGAAGCTATAGCTATCAGCCTACACCACAGACACAGCAACATGGGGTCCGAGTCACGTCTGCGACCTACACCACAGCTCACCACAATGCCAGATCCTTAACCTACTGAGTGAGGCCAGAGATCAAACCTGCATCCTCATGGGTGTTAGTTAGGTTTGTTTCTACTGAGCCACAATGGGAACTCCCTAAAATTTTATTCTTAATCTCATTTTTTTTATTGTTCCTTTATCTTATACCATGTGAATTCTGAATTTCTTTATTGGCTTTATGAGATTTTTAGTGGAAGTCTTGGGATTTTCTATATATAAGATCAGGTTATATGTGAGTAGAGGTAATGTTACTTCTTCCTTTCCAATATAGATGGCCTTCATTTTTTTTCACACACACACCAACTTCTAGTGTTCATTGGTAACTGCAGGAGAGTCTTTTCCTCCTACAGTGGACTACTGGCACCTCTATGAAAAGCATAACATTGGTATCACTGTGGAAGAGACCCTAACATTTTTTTGTTTGTCACAGAGCATATACTGAAGGGTGAATTCAGAGCTGAGAGGCAATAAACTAATCACTGACACAACCCCACAAGTAAAATCTACAGTTTTTCTTCTAAGTAGTGGGAGAATGAAAGACATGTTAACATTTTAAGAACACATACAGTTGTCTAATGCATTACAATTTTTAATTTTCACAACCCTGAAAAGATAGGCATGCATACTCCCACTTCACTCATGAGGAAATGGAAGCACAGAGATATTACCACTGTTATTCCAAAGTCATATATATCTAGGAGTTCTCATTGTGGCACAGCAGAAGCAAATCTGACTAGGAACCATGAGGTCGTGGGTTCAATCCCCGGCATCTCTCAGTGGGTTAAGGATCCAGCTTTGCCATGAGCTGTGGTGTAAGTCACAGACGTGTCTCAAATCTGGCATTGCTGTGGGTGTGGCATAGGCTGGCAGATGTAGCTCTGATTAGACCCCTAGCCTGGGAACCTCCATATGCCATGGGTGCCCCCCCAAAAAAATAACACACACACAAAAAAAGTCATATATGTCTAGTGGCATCTAAATGAAATATCTTGCCACCTCAGGGCTCCACTGAGTTCTAAGAGTGTGCTTTTGCACTGGTATCACACTGTCACTGTTTTCAATCAACACCTGTTCCAAAGACTAAATATTTTCAGAGGCTTCCAATCTAATAGAGAAATTAAGTAGAAATGCCTCTCCTAAATCTGATGGCAAAGGGATGAGAACACTCAACTTTAATGCCAACGTCAAGTAAGAAATCCAGTGACCAATATGACAAATAAAGCAATTCATTCACTGTACTGAGAGTCATTGTGTTTTACTGTTAGAACTGGTGGTATAGAAGTTAAACGATCTTCTGTGTGTCATACTGAATTTCTTATTTGGACCAAATTTATTATAGCCGCTAACAAAAATAGACAGAAAATTCTACACTCTTTGATGCTACAGTAAGAAACTGTAAAAATATGATACCATATAAAATAATGGATGCTCAACCTAATGAAAGTATAACCTGCTCCAACAGATGTATAGCTACCTAAGAGAAGATTTTTGAATTTCCCAGTTTACAGTGCCACAGCCATTGCAAGAAGGCTTGCTCTTTTTCTCCAGTCTTCTGGAGGAGAATTTCAGAGAAGTGGCACTAATATCCAGACTCATATGTTGGTTGAAGTATTTACTGGCAAAGACAGATCATGTGTCAGATTCCAGTGAGTTGGAACTGAAATGATAGCCCTACCTCCTTGCAGATTGTCTTTTCCTCAGCAAATAAATTGTTCCATCCATCTGACAAATATTTGCTGATTGAGTAACAAGTACAAAGCACTGGGAGAAATACTGAGGGACTACAAATCAAATCAGCAATCCTGAGCTCAAGAGCCTACATTAAGTCTCCTACAGAGTAGGCAAATGGTAAATGTTTTATGCAAGCCCAGAGAAGGAAAGATTTGACCGCGTAGATATTTCCACTTGGTCATTGTTTCTAAAATGTGGTGTAACTTCAGCACTAAAACTCATTCAGCTATTGAATGAATATAGCAACTTATGTCCCAGGAAGCAAAAATAAGCTGGTGACTTAAAAGACACAGTGCATGGTTGGGGACCAACACATCTCTCCCTCCCCTTTTCACCTTCTACAACCCACAAAAGGAAAATCCCAGAAGAGACCAACTTCAGATAAAATTTTAAATGGATTGTGCTGAGACAGACTGAGATCTGGGACCCCTTGCTGCACTGGCTGCAGCGCTTGCACCTGGGCAAACATCTACTGCAACAAAATACAAAGAAATTCTAAGGGACTAAAAATAACTGTGTACATGCAAATTATGGGCAAGAAGACACACACACATACACACACACACAAAACCCCTAAAAACCCAACTGCCACTGCTGAAAAGCCCAGAGCAAAAATGGTACTACCCATGCCCCCTACGCACACCACCACTAAAAGGGTGGGCAGACCACCTAAGCCATCCTTCTGACCCAGCCCTTGCACCTGCCCCTACCCTTACCCCATATAAGGAACTAGCTCACTCCACTTTGAGAAGCAAGTAAAGGAATCTGTTGTTTGTTTTTGCTCCCCCTTTCTGCAGCAGGGGCCCAATAAAGCCTTGCTTGAATTTTCTATTGACCAAGGAAGACCAAGAACACAGATCAGTAACAGTGCCACCTCAGTCCTCCCAGACTGGGCGCTATAGGCAAGGTGCTAGCAGACCCACTGGAGGACCCTAATCCCGGGCATGTTGGCTCAGCCCTAACAAACAAGATCAACCTTGGGTGCCTATAACCATTCTTAAATGAGTACTACAAGAAGTGGTTCAAATGAATTAGAAAAATTCTTAATCACAAGTATGTTACTAACCACAAGTATGATTAAATAAACACTAAGGTAATATTAAATAATTTCTCATAATTGTTTTCTTACACAAAGATAGGAGACTACCACTAACTGAGTGCTTCCTAAAGGCCCAGGACCTGAGTAGCTTGCTTTAGATAAATTCTTCCATCTAATTCCATCTAGTTTAGTCTCGACAACTGTCTACAAGGTATTGTCTCCTTTTTCTGATGGACAGAGGGTAATGGGAGGTCCTGAATCTCACAGTGGCAGGTTATGAGATTTTAAGTGGTAGAGCTGAGACAGAAACTAGATTTTACTGATCACAGTCTGTCTGCTCTATTTTTACCTCTGTTCTCTGTCAACAGCAAAGTCATCCTCTCTGACAGGAACCCGACAAGAATCAGTATGTCCTTCATAACTCAGCCATAACCCAATTAAGGATCTTTTACCTTAATTAGGCTAAATATATCATCTTTACATACTAATCAGCCTCCAGTCTACAGGACCTGCTCCTGGAATACTGTCTGTGGCCTCAGCAGGGGGCTGGGTGGAGGTAGAGAGGGGCTGGACTGGAGGAACTGAGCCTGGTCTAGATGACTTCCCTGCCGCTGGCTGGGTCCTCCTGCAACCTGTTCAGAACTCTGTGCTAACAATAGCCTCCCCACTTCTCAAAGCCTCTGGGAGGATGTGCTTCCACTCTGAATAAAACATCTTCCTGAGAGGAAGTGGCAAGTATCATTTGGGCAGTTTACCACAAAGTAGATGCTCAATAAACATCTATTAAATTGAACTAAAGAACTAACAGAGTATTATTCGAAAATAAACATACAGTTAAGTACTTTTATTGTATAATTTTGCAAATTTTAACACATGCATGAAGAATATAAGAGGGATAATCAGGACATAGAACAGTTCCTGCACCCTAAAATCTCCTTTGTACCAAATCTTTGAGGCCCTACCCCTTTTTCCTCTTAATCATCAGTCTGTTGTCTGTCACTACCTGTTGCATCTTCAAGGATGTCATAGAATTGAAATGATACAATAAGTAACCTTCTGAGACTGTCTTCTTTATCTCATCATGATGTCTCTGAAAGTCATCTAAGTTACTTTGTTTATCAATAGCCTGTTCCTTTCTGCTGCTGTGTAGTAGTCCATTGCACGGCTAAACTGCAATTTGCTCAGCCAGTCAACAGGTGGAGGGCATTTGAATTGTTTTCAGTTGTTGGTGATTGAAAGGATAGTTATTACAACATTTGTGTACAAATATTGGTGTAATCTAAATTGTGAAGTCACTCAGGTAAATAGCGAGGAGTGTGATTAATGGGGCATATGATAAGTATATGTTTAATTTCATAAGAGGCTACCAAACTGTACATATATCTGATGGAATACTACTCAGCCATAAAAAACAAAAATAATGCAATTTGCAGCAACATGGATGCCACTAGAAATTTTTATACTAAGTGAATAAGTCAGAAAGAGAAAGACAAATACTGTAAGATATCACTTACATGTGGAATCTAAAATGTGGCACAAATGAACCTGTCTACAGAACAGAAAGGAGACTCACAGACATAGAGAGAAGACTTGTGGTTGCCAAGGGAGGAGGAGAGTGGGAATGGGATGGACTGGGATTTGGGGGTTAGTAGGTGCAAACTATCATATTTAGAATCAATAGGCAATGAGGTATTTCTGTATAGCACAGGGGACTGCATCGAATCACTTGTAAAACATGATGGATAATAATATAAGAAAAATAATGTATACATATGTATGTCTTGGTCACTTTCCTGTACAGCAGAAATTGACATAGTATCAACTATATTTTAATTTTTAAAAGTTTTAAAAGGAAACTACCAAACTGTTTCAAAAATGGCTATATCATCTTATATGTTCACCAGTAACCTATCAGAAATACGGTTGCTACATATCCTTATCAGCTTTCAATGTGGTCAGTATTTATTTTTAGCCATTCTGATAAGTGCATAGTTCTATCTCACTATGGTCTTAATTTGCATTTGTATAATTACTGAACATATTTTCATATATTTATTTGTCATCTGTATATACTCTTTGATAAAATTCTGTTCAGATCTTTTTCCCACTTTTTAGTCAGGTGGTTTGTTTTATTCTTGAGTTTTGAGTGTTCTTTATATAATCTGGGCACAAACCCTTTGTTGTATTTGTGATATGCAAATATATTCTCCCCATCTGTGATCTATCTTCTCATTCTCTTAACTCCGTATTGTGCAAAGGTTGTTCTTTTTTTTTCTCATTTTGATGGATTCCAAAGTATTATTCATTTTCTTTTATGGATTTAGTGGTCATATATAAATACTCATTGTCTAAACCCAGGTCACCATTTATTCCTGTATTTCTTCTAAAATAGTGTAGTTTTAAGTTATATATTTAAATGTATAATACATTTAGAGTTAAATTTTATACCGTTTTATGCATATGGGTGTAGAGTTGATCAAATATCATTTATTGAATAAACTATCCCTTTCCATTCAGTTTCTGTATGGTCTATGTGGACTTTCTATTCTATTCCTTTAATTTGTACATTTATCCGCTTGGAAATATCAATTGACTTCATTACTGTAGCTTTATAGTAAGTCTGAGCACTGGTAATATTACTCCACTGACTTTCTTCTTTCTTCAAAATTATTTTGGTTACTCTAGTTCTTTTGACTTTCCACATAATTTTTATAATCAGTTTGTAGACATCTATAAATAATCCTGCCAGGATTTTGATGGGTATTATATTATATATAATCTATAAATCAATTTGGGGAGAAATGGCATCTTTATACTGTTATGTATTTTAATCCATAAACAGGATATAACTCTATTTATTTAGTTATAAATAAAAAAATCATAGATATTTTTCATCAACATAGTTATTAGCAATCAGATTCCCAATATATTTTGTTGGGTTTATACCTAAGTATTATAGTGTTAGAGTTATTATATAAGGTGTTATAATTTAAATTTATTTTCCAATTGTACATTGCAGGTAAATAGAAATGTGATTGATTTTTCATGTGTGATGTTGAAAACTACAATTTTGCTGATCCCACTTATTAGTCCTAGGAAGGATGTGTGTGTGTGTGAATCTTGTCGATTATTTGAGACTGTCCACATAATCACGTCATCTGAGAATAGAAACAGTTTTATTTCTTTCATTCCAATCTATGTGCCTTGTGTTTATTTTTCTTATCTTATTTTAGTGGCATAATTCCTGTACAATGTTGATAAGAATAACGAGCCCTGCTTTGTTCCTAATCTTGGGGCAAATATCCCATCTTTCATCATTAACATATATTTAGAGGTGAAGATTTTTAGCAGAGTCCTTTTATCAGTTTGAGGAAGTTCCTATCTGTCCCTAGTTTTCTTAGAGTTTTCACCTTTGGATGTTGAATTATGTACAATGCATATTTTGACACTGATGTAATAATGTATATTTCCTTCTCAAAACTGTTAATATTATGGATTACAGAGTATAGAATATTAAACCAGCCTTGAATCCCCAGGATAAAACCCTACTTGTTCATGGTGTATGATTCTTTTATAAATTGCTGGACATTTATTTGTTAACATTATGATGAGTTTATGTCAATTTTCATGAGGAGAATCAGTTCGTAATTTTCTCTCCTAACACTGACTTTGCCTGGTTTTTATATCAGGATAATTTATAGCCTCGTAAAACAAAATAGAAAGTTTTCCCTCCTCCTCAGTTTTTCAGAAATGTTTTTTTTTAATTGACGTGATTATGTCTTTAAATGTTTGGTAGACATCTCCAGTAAAACTATAAGGGCTTGAAGAATTTGTGTTATTGGAAAATCTTAAACTAAAAATTGGGTATCAGAGTTCCCCTTGTGACTCAGTCGAATCCGACTAGGAACGATGAGGTTGCGGGTTCGATCCCTGGCCTTGCTCAGTGGGTTAAGAATCCGGCGTTGTGGTGTAGGTAGCAGACGCGGCTCGGATCTTGCGTTGCTGTGGCTGTGGCGAAGGCCAGCGGCTGCAGCTCCTGTTGGACCCCTAGCCTGGGAATCTCCATATGCAGCGGGTGCGCCCTAGTAAAAGGCAAAAAAAAAAAGACAAAAGAAAAAAAAATTCAGTGTCTTTCATAACTCTGGCACCATTTGAGTTATCTGTTTAGTCTTGGATGTATTTTGGTAGTTTGTTGGTCTCCAGGAATTGGTCTTCTTTAACGCTCTTGTAGAATATGCGTGAGTAAGTTGTTCATAAAAGTAGCACTTTTAACATATACAAATTCTGTAGCACTATCTCTTTTTTCATTCTAGATAGTGATAATTTATGTCTTCTCTCCTTTCAATTTGTTAGTCTTGCTATGCACTTCAATTTTCCTGCTTTTTTCAAGAATCAACTTTTGGATGTTTTAATTTTTTTCAGTTTTAAATTTCACTTGTTTCTGTTTCATCATTAGCAATTCTTTATTTTGCTTGATTTGAGGTGTTTTGTTTTGTTTTGTTTTAATTTTTCTAGTTTATTGAGGTGGTAGCTTAGATTACTGAAATGAGAATTTTAAAAAATTATAATATATAATTAACATTGTATCAGTTTTAGGTGTACAAAATAATGATTCATTTGCATGTATTGCAAATTGACCAACAAAATAAGTCTAGTTTTCCATCATGCTATATAGTTACAATTTTTTCCTGTGATGAGAATTTTTCAGAAACTTTAAAATATGCAATACAGTATTATTAACTATAGTTATCATACTGTACATTATATCCCCATAACATGTTTATTTTATAACTGGAAGTTTGTACCTTTTGACCCCCTGCACCCATTTCATCCATTTCCTGTCTCTGACAACCACCAATATGTTCTCTGTATCTATGCACTTGGGGTTTTGCTGTTGTTGTGGTTAGATTTTATATAAGTAAGATCTTGCAATACTTGTCTTTCTTTGCCTCACCTATTTCACTTAGAAACTTAGCATAATGCTCTCAAGGAGCCATTTATGTTGTCAACAATGACAAGATTTCCTTCTTTTCCAGTGTATGAATACTATCCCATTTTGCATGTGTGTCGTTTGTGTGTAGACACACATCACATTTTCTTTTATCCATTCATCCATCCATAACTTGGCTGTTATAAATAATATTTCAAAGAACGTGGGGGCATATATATATATCTTTTTGAATTAGTGTTTTTGTTTTGGATAAGTGCCTAGAACTGGAATTGATGAATCATATGTAGTTCTATTTTATATTTTTTTGAGAAATATCTGTACTGTTTACCACAGTGACCATATCAATTTACATTCCCATCAACAGTGTACAAGAGTTTCCTTTTCTTCACACCCTCACTAGCACATGTTATTTCTTGTCCTTTTTGAAAACAGACATTCTAAACATGTATGAGGTGATATCTCATTGTGGTTTTGATTTGCATTTCCCTGACAATTAGTAATGTTGAGAACTTTCATGTACCTGTTGGCTATGTTTATGTCTTCTTTGGAAAACTGTCTGCTCAAATGATCTGTCCATTTTAAAATCAATTTGTTTTTATTCGCTCTTGAGTTGTATGTGTTCTTTATATATTTTGGATATTAACCCTTTATCAAACATGTGATTTACAAACATTTTCTCCCACTAGGTAGGCTGCCTTTTCATTTGTTAATGGTTTTCTTTGCTGTATGGAAGATTTTTAGCTTGATATAGTCCCACTATTTTCATTTTTTTGTCTTTGCTGTTGGTGTCAAATCAAGGCTATAGTTTGCATCTATTAACCCCAAATTCCCAGTCCCTCCCACTCCCTCCCTCTCCCTGTTGGCAACCACAAGTCTGTTCTCCATGTCCATGATTTTCTTTTCTGTGGAAAGCTTCATTTACACCATACATTAGATTCCAGAAATAAGTAATATCATATGGTACTTGTCTTTCTCTTTCTGACTTACTTCATTCAGTGTGAGAGTCTCTAGTACCATCCATGTTGCTGCAAATGGCATTATTTTGTTCTTTTTTGTAGCTGAGTAGTATTCCATTATATATATACACCACATCTTCTTAATCCATTCATCTGTTGATGAACATTTAGGTTGTTTCTATGTCTTGGCTATTGTGAATAGTGCTCCTATAAACATACGGGTGCATGTGTCTTTTTCAAGGAAAGTTTTGTGCAGACATATGCCCAAGAATGGGATTTCTGGGTAATATGGTAGTTCTATACTTAGTTTTCTGAGGTACCTCCATACTGTTTTCCATAGTGATTGTACCAATTTACATTCCCACCAACCATATGGAAGGGTTCCCTTTTCTCCACACCCTCTTCAGCATTTGTTATTTGTGTACTTATTAAAGATGGTCGTTCTGACTTGTGTGAGGTGGTACCTCATAGTAGTTTTGATTTGCATTTCTCTAATAATCGGTAATGTTGAGCATTTTTCATGTGCTTGTTTGCCATCTGTATATCTTTTTTGAAGAATTGTCTATTAGGTTCTTTTGCCCATTTTTTCCATTTAGTTGTTGGCTCTTTTACTGTTGAGTTGTATAAGTTGTTTGTGTATTTTAGAGATTAAGTCCTTGTCAGTTGCACCATTTAAAACTATTTTGTCCCATTCTGTAAGTTGTCTTTTTTGTGTGTGTGTGTGGTTTCTTTTGCTGTGCAAAACTTGTCAGTTTGATTAGGTTCCAGAGGAAGTGTTCTATAATCTTGTGACTAAATCCCAGGCTTTTAGTGGATTCATGTCTCAAACAGGACCTTTGAAAGTGTTAGCTTTTTCATTTTGTTTAACTTCTAATAGGAAGACTAGTGGGGGCTGGAGTGGGATGAGGCTCTGGAAAAGTCTTCTGCCCTGGAAAGAAGCCTACATGAAATGGAACACCCTGGGCATATTTTACAAGGATTACTTTTGCCTTTCCCCTGACAGAGCCTTTAGAATTTCATCTCTGATCTTCTCCATGAGAACATGGTGGATTTCCAGAGGTAAAATCAACAAAAGCATGAGGACTCTTAAGACTGAAGCCCACCAAAGTTCCTCAGTGTCACATTAGTCCACATTCTGCCTCCAGGAATTTGTTGAAATTGCCATTTAAATGAGATCCAATTAGTTATGACTCTAGCAGCTTCTGCTCCAGGTAAGCAGATCTGGGCTGTGACTCTGAATTTTCCATCTCAGGACAGAATGGAACTGAACTGGAGATCTCATCAGGAAATAGATGAGCAGCCTTCCCTCTGGTCTTTCTTTAAATTTTTTAAAATTATTTGTTTATCAGTGTATAAATGCAGTCACATAGTTTAAAACATAGTATAAACTGCACTTCAAAGAATACCCACTATCTGCCCAGTTGCCAGCACCATCTTTCATAGATAACCACAGCTATTCCTTTCTTATATATCTTTCTGCTTTCTTTGTTTACATATACGCAAATTAATAGTATTTCTAAGTACCCTCCCCCATTTAAATGCATGTAACACAATGTGGATTTCCATTCTGAAGCTTACTCTTTTCATCTGATCAATATCTCTTGGAAGTCTTTTCATATCGATTCACGGGTAGCCCTTCACATCATATTGATGGATATTGGTTTTTTTTTCCATCTCTTACCAGAACAAACTTCTTCAATTAATAATCTTGGGCCTATGTTCTTTCAAGCACACACATGTACAACTGTAGAATAAATTCTCAGAAATGGTAGCGCAGAATTGATGATATCTCCACCTGTACTTTGTTTATCGCCAAGCTGCCCTCCATAAGGGTGGCATCATGTTTTTCATTCCCACTGATAATGTGTGAGTGTGAGTACCTTTGCTGCAAAGCCTCCCTATGGTCAATGGCTGCACTCTCCAAAGAGCAGCTACTGCTGCCCCCCACAGTGGGATAGGTTAGGTGAAGTGCTCCACTTGCCCAACTTTAGCTCACCAACTTAACCACTACTTATCAGTTTTCTCTTGCCAATACCAAAGAGTCATGAGAGACTTGCAAAAGATTCCCAGCTCTACTGTGCTCATATAAACAGAAGCAAAAGGCCAGGCACACTCACAGGAAGATAAATACCAGCTCTATCTTTCCTGATTCCATATATGAGTCAATACCACACAGTGTTACCTCCCAATGCAGCAAGGGAGCCTAGACCTCCTTTTCCAGACTTTGATGAGACCCTGCCCTTTATGAGTCATAGAGATGCCTTCTCTGAGTATTCCCACCTGCTTCTAATCTGCTACAATATAGACAGATCCACCACCTCTGTTAAGACTGTAGTGCCTTGGAGTTCCCATAATGGCACAGTGGAAACGAATCCAACTAGGAACCATGAGGTTGTGGGTTTGATCCCTGGCCTCGCTCAGTGGGTTAAGGATCCGACTTTGCCATGAGCTGTGGTGTAGGTCACAGACAAGGCTCAGATCTGGCGTTGCTGTTGCTGCAACGTAAGACAGCACCTGTAGCTCTGACTCAACCCCTAGCCTGGGAATCTCCATATGCCTCCAGTGTGGCCCTAAAAAAAGGAAAAAAGAAGACTGGGATGCATTGCCTTTATGCTCGCTCAACTTTGTGTCTTCTAAATATCTAACTATCGCAACAATCTTTTAACCGATGCTCACAGTGCACCAAGGGCTTTGTTTACAGCAACTCACTGAGGACTATTTACGCATGGGGTGTGGACAGGATGGGAAGAGAGAGTATATCCTTATTTTACAAACATTAAAAATTGAGCTTAGAAGCTTAGGTGGTTGAAGATCTTAACTGTTCCCAAATTGCATCCTTGGAAATCTAACCTTTCTGATGAGCTGTTAATCATTATGCAATATGGACTCCTACACTCAGCCAGGGTTTATTTTGTGTCCAGCATATGCAACCTGAAGTTCACCATCTTTGACGTTCAAATATCCTGAGATTCTTGTGTGCTTGTCTCCAAAATGCCTGCTTTTAATTCCCCACTCCCTTCCTTACAAAAATCTAATGCTAATGTCTTAAGAAACAGGCTTTACTTCTGAAATAAAAGAATAAGGCAATAACTAGGTGGATTGGAATTTAAATATATATCTGTGTCACTGAATGAGCTTTATGCTACTTTGTAGTAGAAAATTAATTCTCAAGAACTCACTTACTGTGCAGATTGGCTCTTGTGGAGGTATGATATCCTCCTTGGAGATGATTTGGAGGAATAGTAAAAGGCAGTTCAGGACTCTCTGTGACCCTGACAGCGGTGTTTGGTGCCTACTCTCGCTGGTTCCTGCTTTACAGCAGTCAGAAAGGATACACAACAGGGAGTGACTCTACAGTAAGACAGCAAGGCCAGCTTAGATGTCCCCAGTAAACAACATACTGACCAGCTGGACACAGCTGTACCTCCACATTACAGAAAGTCATTTCCTGAAAGAAGGACTCTGTTTCTGCCTGGTCCTGCTCCTGCCTTTTCCTCTTCACCACTAGCAGTGTAGATATGTTTGGAGATTAAACTGAAATAGCGATTCTCAAAAAAAAAGTCATATGCACATCAATTTTGGGGAGGTGATGTGGAAGAGGGCCAGGAACCTGGCCTACTTTATACTCTCAAAATTTCATAAATCTCTCACATTCAGTCTGGTACAAATCTGGGTTAGGTCTATTAACGTTTCTAGAGCTGTAAGAAATCTTTTGGGTTTATTGTTAGCCCTATCTGCAAACCAGTCCTAACAGGAATGAAAGCTAATTGAGTCAGGCTGGCCTCTTTTGTTCTGTTATGTTTGGGAGTTACACATATGTATATGTTTTAAAGAAAATAGGACAGCTGCATTGATTCAAACCCACTAAGGAGAAACAAGAGCCCTCTTTGCACCTTTGCTTTCTTGTCTGCCAGTGCTAAATATTCTTTGCAGTATCTTTTCTCTTTTTTCTCTTCTATACATTTGTACACTGAGGTGAGCTGACCTTGGGAGGCGTCATCTTCCCCAGCTTCCTGGAATCTTCTGGGAAGGGGAAGAGTGTTAGGCAAATGACACCTGGGGCATTTGTATTATCAGCATTTTGAGAACTATCCACATCTTGCATTTCATAAGCAAACTCTCAGTTTAGGAGAAAGAATACTGGACTTATAAGTCCCAAGACTCAATTCTTGCTCTGTATTAGTGACAATGATCCTGCCTGGAATAATAAAATGGTGCTCCTTCCTTGAATCAAGAATGAGATTCCTGGAGTTCCCTTAGTGGCTCAGTGGTTAACGAATCCAACAAAGAACCATGAGGTTGTGGGTTCAATCCCTGGCCTTGCTCAGTGGGTTAAGGATCTGGTGTTGCTGTGAGCTGTGGTGAAGTTTGCAGATGTGGCTTGGATCCCGTGTTGCTGTGGCTGTGGCATAGGGCAGCAGCTACAGCTCCTGTTAGACCCCCCTAGCCTGGGAACCTCCATATGCCGCGTGTGTGGTTCTACATAAAAGGCAAAAAGACAAAAAAAAAAATGAGATTCCTTAGAAAACTAAAAATAGAATTACCATTTGATCCAGCAAAATCACTCCTGGGCATCTATCCAGAGGAATCCATGACTCAAAAAGACACATGTACTCCAGTGTTCATTGCAGCACTCTATACAACAGCTAAGTCATAGAAACAACCTAAATGCCCATCGACAGAGGAGTGGACAGGGAAGATGTGGTACATATACACATTGGAATATTACTCAGCCATTAAAAGAAACGACATAACAGCATTTATAGCAACATGGATGGACCTAGAAATTATCACGCAAAGTGAAACCAGTCAGACAATGAGATACCAACATCAAATGCTACCACTTACATGTGGAATCTAAAAAAAAAGGACACGATGAACTTCTTTGCAGAACAGATACTCACTTACAGACTTTAGAAAACTTATGGTTTCCAAATGAGGCAAGCTGGGGGGCAGGGGGATGCACTGAGGATTTGGGATAGAAATTCTATAAAATTTTGTTGTGATGATTTTTGTACACCTATAATTGTAATAAAATTCATTAAGTAATTAAAAAAAAAAAAAAAGAATGAACTGTCACTTGGAAGTGCAGTCTTTCTAGCCAGGCAGCCTCCTGTAACAGAGTGAGAGTCTGGTTCTTGGGCTTAGACAGACTGTGCACTCAAAACGAGGCTACCTCACTCACTGGGCAAACGTAGGCAAAGGTCTGCTGTTCCCTGAGCCCACTGTCCTTAAACGTGAAGAGTGGCACCTGCCTCGTGGGGCTACTAGGAGGATTAATGTGATTCTGTGTGTGGTATCTGGCACAAATGGGGCTCCATGGGCAGCACAGGGCCCATGAAACAGGGCCGTAACTCCTCTACCACAGTACCAGAAGCCTGAATACTAGGGTGGGAACTCTTGAGCTCACTTTCTCTCCCATCTGCTAGTGCTGATATCCTGTTTAAAAAAAAAAAAAAAAAATCTCTGTCCATTTGAATCTGAACCCTTCAGAGTACTAACTCTTCAGAGTACTAACTCTTCAGAGTACTAACATCAGATAGGGAAGAACATATCCAATTCATCCTATTCATTTTTTTTCTTATCATTTTGAAAATAAGGTTTCTGTACCCAAGTTCTAACTCAGCAAGAAGCAATGCTATGGTTGATGAGTGATGTCTGTCCTGGACAAGCAAGGAGTGAATTGGGCACCTATGCTACATTTTTTCTCTCCTTAAGTAACAGGGTAACTTCCTCAAAGATGGCACTTGTATTAGTAATCTTGGCCTCTTTAGTTCCCTGCATAAATCCTGGCCTGGAAAATGCATCATTCATGTTTATCAATGATGGATGCACTTTGACCTTGCTGAATTCTGCTTTACTAACATCCTGGTAAGTGTCTGGCATGATATTCTAGACCTGTAGGTGTGGTGTGCTCAGGGCCAATTGAAAACTGAAAATCAGGAATAAATTCCCTGTGGGAAGTGTAAAATAGCGGGAATGAGGATAAAATCCTTTAGAGGTGGAATCTAGCTAAGATCAAGTGAGGGCTGAAATGGGAAAACTAAATCAAGGTCCAAACTGCGGTCTGGTCTATGGAAACAGATAGTCACAGGTCTGAGAGTGAGGGCTGGGCAGGTGTAAGGGCTTATTCCCAACCGGGTGGTGCTAAGAACTCTTTAGTTTGGGGCAATGAGACAGAGTCAGGTGTCCTTGCCGTGCATTAGTAGCCCCCAGTGACCCCCTCTGCTTTAGCAACCATCAGAGCACACGGGAATCTTCTGGTTATGCATAAGTCTTCCTTTCTGGACTGTAAACCCCTTAAGGACTTCCTTTTTTCACATCTTTGTTCCCAGGCCCATCAAACAGTAGCCCATGCAGGTGCTCAAGTAATGTTCTATGGGTATTCAGGATAGAGTTTGGCCATCTGAACCATGGGAGTTAAGGTAACTGGATACTTCATTTAATTCCAGCTGCTGCTGGGACTCTGGGCATGGATGAAAAGATATCGGTCTATCTTTCCTCTATCAGATCAAGAGAAAGGACCTGCAAGCCTCCAGGCCCATGGGAATCATGGAAATAAGAACAGTTTCAACAATGAGCACCTACCAGGCACTAGGAGATGTTGTATAGCTACAAGACCTGAAGTGTAGTTAAGACCTGGGAAGCAGATGCAAGCATGTAGTCCCTTGCCCATTGCACAGTAGCCCCTCATTCAAGCTGTTTTCCTAACCTGAGCCATTCTTGCCTGGCATCTTTGTTCTGGTCCCACTGGGTCAGAGCAATAAGACTATGATACAGTGTGGAGATAACAAAGTTTCTACCCTAGCTTGACTTTCAATAAATTGTGGCATTTTTTTTGTTTGTTTGGTTTGGTTTGGTTTATTAGAGTATAGTTGCCATCATTAATAAGCCTACAAATAACAACTGCTGGAGAGGGTGTGGAGAAAAGAGATCCTTCTTTAACTTTTGGTGGGAATGTAAATTGGTATAACCACTATGGAGAACAGTATGGAGGTTCCTCAGAAAACTAAATATAGAATTACCATATGATCTAGAAATCCCACTTCTGGACATCTATCCAGACAAAGATTTCATTCAAAAACGTTGTGGAGTTTTTATTGGGTTTGACCTTACTGTATATTTTTTTCATCTATAAACCATGGCTACTAACATTGTATGGCTCAGTGTAAAGATTAAAAGAGAGATTGGTATGTGTGGTGGCTGGTTAAGGATCTGGCATTATCACTGCTGTGGCTCATGTCTCTGCTATGGCATGAGTTCGATCCCTGGCCTGGGAATTCCCAGATACCATGGTGCATACCAAAAAAAAAAAAAAAAAAAAAAGGGATTGAAGAGAAAGAACATCTACTGAAATACCTGGGACACAGTAGTTTCTCAATCTAGGTGGTTGTTTTTAATGTCATAATAATGCTACATTCATGCCACCAAGCAGGCCACTAGCTTCTTGTCAGCCTTGGTTTGCTTATCTATAAGAGGTCCCTTGACTCCTCTCTTGCCAATAGCATAATATTCTTAAGAGTAAGTGTTATGTAAATGAAAATAATGTAGCATCAAACCCATCGGCTGAGATACAGTGGCCTTCCCACAGCCCTCTGTGTTACCTTAGATAGACTTTGTATGCATCTAAACTGATAAAGAAATTAAGACTAAAAGGAGCAAATGACTTACCTGAGTTATATAATAAGAGAATGACATAATTTAGGACTGAAAGTCTGTTTCTTGCCAAGACTCTTTCTTACTATGAAAAACAAAACAAAACAAAACAAAACAAAAAGGCAAAGGGGAGCTCTCCTTGTGGCTCAGCAGGTTAAGAAAATGAGATATCCATGAGGATGCAGGTTTGGTCCGTAGCCTCACTCGGCGGGTTAGGATCCAATGTTCCAGCAATCTTCAGCAAAGTTCTCAGATTTGGCTCGGATCTGGCGTGGCCATGACTGTGCCATAGGCTGGCAGCTGAAGCTCCAATTTGACCCCTAGCCTGGAAACTTTCAAATGTCACAGGTGCAGCCCTAAAAAGGGAAAAAAAATGTCTAAAGGAGTTGTTGCCTATAGAGAAAACAAGATTGACTTCATGTCGATAGAGCTGAAGCAAGGACATGACAACTCGTAATAAGATTCCATTTTTGAATTCATTTGAAATTGTTCACATTAAGAAGTTCAAGATTATGTCCTGTAATGTGGATGGTCTAGCCTCCCCGTGTCATATCTTCAATGTCCTCTGTTAGGCCACCAAATGTCCCAAAGAGTAGAGAGGGTTACAGGGGATACAGTTTGAAGGCTTCATTAGAAAGTATTT
This sequence comes from Catagonus wagneri, assembly GCA_004024745.2. Lineage (NCBI taxonomy): Eukaryota > Metazoa > Chordata > Mammalia > Artiodactyla > Tayassuidae > Catagonus > Catagonus wagneri. Next base: position 5,381,254 of record PVHT020000141.1, read on the forward strand.
ACAGGCAATTCAGCAAACACACCATCAGGCAACTTGGGTTGCTTGTAAATGAAACAATTCAGTCCTGGAGGTTTCCAGTATTTTCTCTGAAGTCAATGTACAATTTTGAAGGAATCTGAAAACAATCTTCTACAGAGGATTGTTTTCATTTGAAGCCAAATCATTCCTTTAGTTCTTTCTTGCCAAGAAATGGGGAGGAAGTCAAGGGCTGAGACCTCTGTCACCATGTCCTCCACACTACTTTTCCTTCCCTTGGTCTTGAAGCAAGTTTACTAGCTCACACACAGAAGGTGCAGCTGGCACTGACCTTCTCCACCAAGATGCCACTCCACCAAGGCAGGGTGGGAGGCATGATACAGGTGACATGAGCATTGCTGCTTGTGTGTAAATGCAAAGCATCCTCTCAGGCAGGGTCACTCACAAAGAGCCTTTGAACATTTGGTTTACTTGACTGGCAGATGGCTTTGGCCAAGGGTGAACATAGGACTGAATGTGGAAAATGTTCAAGAGCACATGGATTTTCCTGCTTTGAGGATGAGGCCATTCCTGTCCCTGGGATGTCTGATGTTTCCTCAACACATTACCCAACCCTGCTCCCTAGTGGTGTCAAGTGCTGTGGTTTCTGCCCTGCCACTTGGAGAGGCTAGCTCTTTTCACTTCTGGAGAGCTTCCTAAGACTTCAAAACGAAATGCAGTTGAAGAAAGAAGCAGAGCACTTGTCAGTTGATTGCGGTATTGGGTGATTCCAAAGCCCTGCAGAGGGCAGGAGGCACAGGGCTTGTCTTAAGACTGCTGCATCTTTCTGCCCTCCCTCTGCTCTGCCTCCACAGAGGATGCCTTCTAAGTCCTCTCATTATTTCCCTTTTCACTCCCTTTCTTTTTCTCTTTTCCTTCTTCTTTACCTTAATAATTTTTCTTTCCCTTTCTTTCCCCTCATTTTATTCCCATAAAAAAAGAACTAAATAATGCCATTTTCAATAACATGGATGCAACTAGAGATTCTCATACTAAGTGAAGTCAAGTCAGAAAGAGAAAAGACAAATACCATAGGAGATCACTTATATGTGGAATCTAAAATATGGCACAAGTAGTTCCTGTCATGGCTCAGCGGAAGCAAATCTGACTTGCATCCGTGAGGACACAGGTTTGATCCCTGGCCTCACTCAGCGGATCAGTGTTCTGGTGTTGCTGGGAGTTGTGGAGTGGGCCACAGATGTGACTTGGATCTGGCATTGCTGTGGCTGTGGCATAGGCCAGCGACTGCAGCTCCAATTCAATCCCTAGCCTGGAACCTCCATATGCTGTGGGTGTGGCTCTAAAAAGACCAAAAAAAAAAAAAAATGGCACAAATGAACCTGTCTACAAAACAGAAACAGTCTCACAGACATAGAGAACAGGCTTGTGTTGTCAAGGGGGAAGGAGGAAGGAGAGGGATAGATTGGGAGTTGGGGTTAGTAGATGCAAACTATTACATTTAGAAAGGATAAACAACGAGGTCCTGCTGTGTAGCACATGGAGTTATAGCTAATCTCTTAGGATAGACCATGATGGAAGATAATATATGAAAGGGAATGTGGAGTTTCCGTCGTGGCACAGCAGAAATGAATTTGACTAGGAACCATGAAGTTGTAGGTTTGCTCCCAGGCCTCCCTCAGTGGTTTAAGGATCTGGTGTTGTCGTGAGCTGTGGTGCAGGTTGCAGACACAGCTCAGAACTGGCATTGCTGTGGCTGTGGCATAGGCTGACAGCTGTAGCTCCAATTGGACTCCTAGCTTGGGAACCTCCATGTGCTGCAGGTGTGCCCCTAAAAAGCAAAAAATAAAAAATAAATTAAATAAAATACAAAAAAGAAAGGGAATGTGTAGACACACATACACACACACATATGTGACTGGGTCACTTTGCTGTATAGCAGAAATTGGCACAACATTGTAAATCAACTATAATAAAAAAATTTAAAAATAGCATGTATGCTCATTTTTAAAAAATCAAGTAATACTGACATAAAACATATAAACGGAACAGAGTTTCACCCCTGCCCCCAGATCCCCTTTCCTGCCTGCTGGGTATGTACTCTCATGGGGCAAGTGTGACTCCTGTACAAACAAGAACACATACGAACACATATATACGCATCCTGTTCTGTGAACTAGCCAGAATAATAATTTAAACTATAATTTAAAAAAATAAGTGGTTTTATTTTTTGCATAATGTTTGCTTTAATTGTCTAAGTGATAATTTAAAATCTTACTTATTCTCCACAACAATGACAAAATTCTTAGATGAATAAATTTCAGATGTATGTGTCAGATTTTATGTATGGCCCCAAGCCTGTATCTTTCTCTGTTAATTAGCCTCAATAAAAAATGATCTAGTCACTGGGTTGAACCAGGGACATAAGGCCACCTGTCTTCACTCGATTTGGAAACTTGGTGGATGGCAAATTTTATCTGGATGAGCAGGGGAAATAACATGTGTAAGCTAAACAGACAGATTCTTTCCTCTGAGAGTTCATCCCTAAGGAGCAGTATCTAGGTGAGAAGGAGATCCCAAAGATCAGAGCCCCACAGTCCAGGCAACTGGAGCAGGGAACTGAGACCAGGGTCAAATGTTTAGGTCCTGAGTCCTGCCTGTCCACAGAGCAGACGATGCAAATGTGGGTTTAGCCTACAGGCTCTCCTCTCCTCTTCAGCTGAATCTTCCAAACTCAGAGCCCAAAAGGGGGCTACATGAACTCCTTGGGGTTACGATGAGGGAGCTGGTGCTGTAATCTACCCTATGAGGTGGGGTTCAGAGGGGCAGGATGCCAGAGCATTCCCTCACAGAGGGGTGAGCCAGAGAGGGGAGGTGCTCGAGTGGCCCTAGAGATTCAGTAAGCCCAGGGTCAAAGGTGGCTGTCACCTTCATAGCCAGGTTAGAAGGAGATGAGAGCAGATGCCAGCAAGTCTGGAGCAAGCAGAAGCACAAGCATTGACTTTGGGGTCCCTGAGAAGGGGTTCACCCAGAATGAAGAGCAGAGCTAGAACAATCAGAGTGGACACTGCTTCCTCCTGAGCTGTGCTTTGGACCATAAGGGGATCTCCTTTCAACAGACTATGGTCCCAGCCTCCCGTGCCTCCTTTGTTCACCATGAACGCCACAAACAATGCGAAGACCAAGGGGGAGTTGGGGCCTCGGATGAGGTAAGACCTGGCTGAGGACTCATCTCTCCTTCATCCTCTGAGATGGGAGCTGGGAGACTCAGTCCCTCTGCTGTCTGTGGCGTCACATACCCTGGGGATAAGGACATTTATCCTGGGTATTAATTACAGTAATGTGAGACGCTGCAGACAAACTCTAAAATCTCAATAGAAGTTTGGGTTTTGCTCATGCAAAATATAATTAGTATAAGAAGCAGGGTTGAGCATAGAGGGGAAGTTCTGATTCATCCAGTTATTTGGGGTCCTGGGATGACAGAGGCTTTGCTGTCTTAATCTTGTGGCTTCTTTTTGTTTGATTAGTTGGTTTTTGGTTTCTGTTTGTTTGGGGGGTTTTTTTGGCTATATCCACAGTAAATGGAAATTCCTGGGCCAGGGATCAAATCTGAGCCCGAACCACAACCTACACCACAGTTTTGGCAGTGCAGGATCCTTAACGCACTGTGCCATATCAGGAACTCCAATCCTGTGGCTTCTGAGGTCACCCCCAAGGAGCAGACAAGGAAGAAAGGATGGAGGGTGGAGGGAGAGGTTTCTATGGGCTAAGGGCTCAAAGTGATGACACAATTTACTCCCAACCTATTCCATGAGGCAGAACTCAATCCTGTGGCCACACTGAATACACAGGGCCTCTGGGAAATGTCATTTCACTGAGCGTACACCCAGCAGGAGGAGGCGAGCATGGATTTGGAAGTGGAAACCTGCCTCTGCCACACCACCCCACTGTCTGCATGCTTCCTTTCCAACCCAAAGTGTAGAACTCACCCGGAGAGGTGTGTGTGCCTCTTCCTAAGCAGATTACTATAAACAAATCAGCTTTTCTCCTCCCTGTCCACGTCCAAATCAGAGGAAACCAACACTGGGTGGCATGTGGACGACATCTGACAGGCAGAAAGGTTTGGTTTAGGACACATGGGGCCTGAAAATACATTTGTAAAGCAAATCACAAAGAAGAGCCCAGATTTTGCTGCAATGCTAAAAAGTCCAGGAGAAATCCGGATTTCTTGCATCCTGAGTTATGCAATGGTCTGGCCTCAGGGACCCGGCATTCCCCATGGCATCACCTGGAGGGAAGGGGGCAGCCCCCTTCCACGTGGCCTTCCACTCTGTTTCAGACACTCCCATTCCTATTGCGCCTCAGAGCCAGCCACCTGAGTAACTGGTGGGCATGTGAGGATGCACTGTAAATTTTTAAAACTTTCTGCTTTCCGGCAGCCTCAACATCCCCACAAAGGGACAGTCACCTCGGTTCAGGTGACAAGGTGCACCAGTGTGACAAGGCTGCTCTCTGCCACAAGTTCACCTTCTTGCCTTCCTCTGGCTGTGACCCCATGAGATTCAAATGCCCCCTCTTACTTCTTGCTTGTGTTCCCCACCCTTGACTTTCCTGCAGGTCCTAACTCCGCTCCTTGCCTGCTCTACTGACTCCCAACCCCCTGATGCTCCTCCTGAGGGGCTTCCTGCCTCTTTCTCCAGGACTGTGAGTATAATAAATAAATTCTTTAGTTTCATATGCCTTTCTGAGGCCCTGTTGGAGTGATCCTTAAGGACCCCACAAGGAGGAATTTGTCCCCCATTTACAACACAGGAATGCCCTCCAGTCTATACGATGGGATATATCTGGGAACTAAAGTGTGCTAGGATCTCATCCAGCCAGAGGTCTGATAAGAGATTCCTGGCTAGACTGACATGGGCTCTGTCCTTACAAGACCATTGCATGAGGAAAGCTGGAGTTCTTGGGGACTTTCCGCAGACACAGAAACACAGTGGAGACAGCAGAAGAACAGCCTGGCAGGCAGCGCAGAGCAAAAAGGGAAGGGCTATGGTAGCATGAGATGAAGCTAAAATGATAGAAAAAGCTAGAGTAGTAGGACTGCAGCTGGGAAACTTATTTACCTTGAAGGGCAATGGGATGGCCTTGAAGTGTTTTTCAAGGGGGAGGGGAGTGACCATATTTGCATTCTCTAAAGCTCATTTTCTTTGTTGTCACTAGAGGATGTACAGGGTGCAAAACAGGAGGCTGTGATGGGGAAATTCAGGAACCTCAAGCACCTGTTCCAAACTGCAGAGTGGGGGTGGAAAGAGTGTCCATTCCAGCAAGATCAGCAGCCCGGGTACCAGGTGGCCATGGGTGACAGCGTTTGCCTCTTTCAGAAGCAGAGGAGCAAATGGTAACATCCTGTTCCCCGGAAGTTTCCATCTGACCTGGTCCCCAAGAGACTGCCTCAGAAGCCATCATCACCAAACGAGCTCCTGAGTGGAATTTAATGTTTTCCAGTGGATCACAGACACTCATGAGTAATTAATGATTTGATTCATTGTGCTTCAGGGAGCTGCTGTCCCACCAAATAATCCAAGTAACTTAAATCTTCAGTAAAGTAGGAGTGCAACAACATTTCATGGCCGCACACAGCAATGATTTGCTGGAGAGAAAAAAAAAGCAAGCATTTTTATTAGAGCCACAGCCAAATAATCCATAGGAAAGCAATATTGAGTTCACAAGTGATTTGATTACATTCCTCCGTAGCAGTCCTCCAAGGCAGAGTCAAGTCCAAATGCATTTCAGTGAATGTGCATAATACCAAAGGTTCTGTAAACCAACACATTTCATCAAAATTACTCTGTGCGTGTCTCAGATAGAAAATGTTTGCAGAATGTTAACCGCCTTTTTATTCAGAATAAATTTCTTCCACCATTAGCATCTGGCATCTGCAGCTGATAGAAGCCTGAATGATGCCCTTGGGATAGGATCTTCCTTGACAAGCCTCTCTTTCAGGGTCCCTGAACACCGGTGTTCATGCACGACCCTTCCCATCCTTCACACACACACTGAGCAAGCTGAATGCCACCCTGTGACAGGCATTGCACTGAGCTCAAGGTTATCCAGGCCACAAGAGAGGTAGCCTCACACTGGAGTGGGCAAACAGTGTAGTGGAAGAGGGACAAAGTGTCTCTGGGTGCTAAAGGGCAGCAGCAAGGGCCATATAGAGGTGGTGAGAGCTGAGAAGTTACTGAGGGCACAAGTGGGGAGGCAGGCGGGGTGTTTCAGGTGGCACCCAGTGGGCTAATTTGATGGAAAGCACACAAATTTCTTTCATCAATCACCAGCCTCAGATAGAAAAAAATAAAAATCCCTAAATCAAGACTAAAAAAGATGGAATAGACTCAAAAAGCCGTCAAAGCAGGGGACCCCCACAAAGTTGGCATGGAGTCTCGCCTTATTTACCTCTTTAATTCATTTTTCTTGGGTGGCTGCCATATTCCAGGCACTGTTCTAGGTGCTGAAGATATAGGTGAGAATGGGCAGGCCCAGTAGCTATCTTTGCAGACCTCCCATCTAAGTGTGGCACAGAAAGAATGAACTAATTGCTGTGATAAGAGCTATGTGGAAAATTATTGGGATGGCTGGATGAAAGGAGAGAAGGGGCATCACAGAACTGGGAAGAGGCACTTCCTCTAGTTTCTGAGGATGACATATTTGAACTGACGTCAGATGAGGAGGGGAAGCAAGCATGGGAGTTGCTGGTGGAAGGTGCTGCAGGGAAGGGCCACAGTAAGTGCTAAGGTCTTGTTCCAGGGCCATGGACCCAGAGCTTATCCTGTGAGTTGGAAGGGCTGGAGAGGAAGAGGAGTGTGAGATGAGGCTGGGACCTTGGACAGCACCTGGACTTCTGACTTCCCCTGTTCACTTGGGACATTTCCCAAAGCTGTCCAAGGCCACCGAGGGGGCACAATCCTTTCAGGAATACTTTCCCTCACCATGAGAGTTGGCTATGTGTCGGGGCTAGGGCAGCCCCAGGTTGTTCTCCTATTAACAATATCTCGTCCTCCTTCCCTCTCAAAATTATCCTTGTCTGATTTGTAAATTTTATGGCTACCCTAAGGATGAACGAGAAACCAGTTTCCAGGCATACCATACACCACCTCGGCTGACTCATTCTAACTCCCTCATGGATATGAACACTATTCAAAGTCTATAAACACCCAAAACGTAGCAGCTTGGTCTAAAGCAGAGAGCCTTGGTTGAAAACAGTTTTGGAATGAATATTATGTTTAATTATAACAGAAGAGAAAAGATTTCACCAAATTTGGAGATCACGTATATGCCATTCTGAGCTCAACTTTCACCCACACTTTTTCTTAAGTCTATGCTCCATGTGCCAGGCACTGCTGAAAAAGATTCTGGATAACAATCTGCTTCACCCCCACAAGATTACAATCCTGATTTTACTCCAAGGACTTGGAAATCTTCATCCAGGCACATGCTGATGAGGACTTGAGCTCAGGCCAGAGGCTCCAGAGTCCTTATCCTCACTTCCTGCATAGCCAGCTGCCCTGGTACTGACCAGACCAGCCCTTCTTTGGAGATTCACACTTCATCCCCAATTGGTGTTGGCCAATCCACTAGGATGCCTCAGAGACATTTCAAATCCAACTCATCCAAACAAAAATCTGATCATTTCTCTCAGATCTGCTTCTTATATGTTCTTCCACCCAAAAAGGGTGGAAGCTCACAACTGCCAGCTGTCTGACCAAAAATTCATTTACACTCGAGGTCCACCAAACATCCTGTTCCTTGACTGTCTCCAGCCCCCCGATCCCAGCATCTGGTCCGTTTCCCAGCTTGAATTGCCCTATTTCAACCTGCATTCTTTCCTCAAGCCAAGCTGTCCCCCCACACACACACACACAGAGCCCTCCCTCCCATGCCTCAGTGCTGACTCTCACAGCCTTACTCCATCAGTTAGCCTCTCCTAAGCCACAACATAGCCAGCTGGAAAGAGCAACTGACTGGGGACTCTGGAGTCACAGTGGGGCTCAAATTCTAGCTCTCCTGCTGTCCAGTACTTCTAAGTACTTAGTCTCACTCCCTTTCCTTCAAACTAGTATTTGATGGGCACTAAGTGAGGTGAGCCAAGTGCCCAGTTCAATAAGTAGAAGTTACAGATATACACTTACCCTGATTCTATAAACACAGCCAACCCAAATACCCCAATATTATTTCTTCTTCTTCCTCTTCGTCTTCTTCTCCTTCTCCTTCCTCTTCCTCTTCCTCTCCTTCTCCTCCTCTTCCTGCTTCTTCTTCCTCTTCTTCTTTCTCCCTCCTCTCTGTCTCTCTTTCATTAATTTGAGCACTTAATATGTGACAGGAACTGCGTCATGTGCTTTTCAAGCTCCTCCCATAATCTTCTAAGAAATATATTGTTATTTCATTTTACCAATGTTTTGTAAGTCATTGACCTTATTTGTTAGCAACCCTAAGAAAGGGACTGAGACTAGTTCTGTCTCATAAACTCACTGGCTAAACATGGATTAGAAGCACTGAGCAGAAATATGGTCTGTACCCCAAGACTGAGGGCATGTGGGACCACCATGACCCAGCTCAACCTGGGAGAAAGAGAGAACACAAGGACCTTCCACAAACTACAAGGTAGAATCACAGAAGCACAGTAATCAATTGGCAAGAGCTCACACAGCTGGGACAGCCACAAGAAGAGAAGAGATCACAGCAATCAAATGCTTACTACACACTAGCCCTGTACTCCCACTCCAGTGCATCTTATCATTACCCTGCAGTTGCTCCTTAAGGAGGGTCAACTGCCACAACCACCTTTGGAGACAGTCATGATATTCTGAGGTCAGTACTCTTTGAGAAATGAGAAAACAAAGACTCAAAAAGATTGGTAACCTGGCCAAGAACCTGAAGTTAATAATGCAATAGGAACTTTCTGTAAAAAATTTTTATGGCCCACCCATGGCGTATGGAAGTTTCCAGACTGAATCTGAGCCTCAGCTGCAACCTACGCCATGGCTACCAGAAGGCCAGATCCTTATAACCAACTGTGCCAGGCTGGGGATAGAACCCACACCTCCACAGTGACCCAAGCAGCTGCAGTAGGATTCTTAACTCCCCCGTTCCATGACAGGAATCCAAGAGGAATATTTTAAATTCAGCTCAGCCCTCCAAGACATATTTGGGTGTGCAATGTGGCATCATATGGAAATGTTTCAGTTTGGAAGGAAAATATGCACCTCTGTTATCATGTGGTACACTGTGCTGTCACGACCTTCCTGGGGGCAACGAAATGAAATGCTGCAAAGCAGACCTGATCTTGTTGTGCCAGGACCTCTGCTAGCATCTGCAGCATAATTAGGAGAATAATTAATTAATTAGAAGATGAGAATTTGGAATGGTTCCTGGAGGGGTCTCACTCCTGTAAATGCATCTGGTGGTGAGAGTGGGCATCCACTCTTCCAGCCTTCTGCATTCCAAGAGCAGGCTGCCAGGAGAGATGGGCTGAGCAGTGACTCCTTTCCCTGTATCAGGGCAGAGTCACTGTGGTTGAGAAGACCATGTCCTAGGGGAGGTTCAGGATGAATGACTTCTATGCAGTATCTGATGTTGAGGAATAAAGGATGCGGGAATTTCTTTCCCATTAACCCAATGACTCACTGCAAAAACATAGACATCATTCTTGAGCCTGCTTTCTATGGCTTTCAAAATTCCCCTTAGCGAGGCTGTGGGTTTTACAAACAAAGCACAGCCCAGATCCATCCATTTCTCGTCATCTCAAATGCAACTATTCCAGGCCACCCTTTCTCACCCAGACCACACAGATTCTCCCCCTGTATGCTGCTCCTCTGTAAAGTACTCTTCACTCAGTAGCCAGAGTCAGCTTATAAAAGTTGCACAAGATGATGTCTTTCCTTGATCAATACTTTGAGCAATGGCTTTAATTCTCACTTAGAATAAAAGTTAAAATTTTAGCAAAGTCCACCAGGCTCTATCCATGCTGAATACTATTACTCAATCTGTACAACACCTTACTTCACTCATTGATGTGTTGGTTCCTAGAGCACCTCCAGACCCCCTGTAGACCCTCTCCATATTTCTTTGTTTTATTTGCTTCATAGATGCTATAGCTATCGTGTTTATTACTCATAGTCCCCACAGATGGCTCAGAAAGGGCAGGAGTGTTATACTCCACAAGTATTTCTCATGCCTGGCACATAGTAGGGGTTTAATAATTACTGAATGAATAAGGTAAGATGGTGATTTGGGTTGCTCTGTCCTCAGCAAGAAAAGAATGGACTGCATCAGGAACATACACCAGGGCCTGTTGGATGATGGGTTGGAGGATCCCTTGCATGGCACAAGCCTGTAGGATATTATATGTTTCTGTCCCTTCTGGAACATCCCTCCAAGCTTCACCACCCTGTAATGGGTCCCACTGTGGTCCTGGAGAGGTCTGTTCATCTTGCAAGATCAGCACACTCCTCAGCCTATCCTGACAGCCCAGTGGGGTAGAGTGCCCACTGGGCACTCCTCACTGCTCCTGTGTGCACTAATGTACCCACATCAGTGGAAGGACCCCTCCACTTACCTTTATGTTTGCACAAGCAGACACCCTCAGGGATGGGCGCTAAAAGCAAAGGCATATGTCCCCAACATGAACGGAGACCTGGCACATAGCTGGCACTCAATGTGTATATTGAGCCCAGATCACATCACCAGCTGCTCAAGTAGGGAAAAGGCAGGGCTGGCTAAGAGACTGTTTTCCAATCTGAATTTCCTGGGCTAGCTCTTCTGAATCCCTTGGGCTTGGGCCTCTGTTTCCTTTTCAATCTTGCTCTTACTCCCTACAATGACCTGGCATTCTTCTTCTGTGTGGGTGACTCCCAACCTTAATCCTGCTTCCCTGCTCCTGACTCAAGCATGGATGTCCAGCCAGGTAGCCAGCAGCACCCCTCATTGGCAGACAGATGTTTCGGAGTTATCCTGCATAGAAGTGAGATCTAGGTCCCTCTAGCCCTCACCTGCCTCCACTGCCATCATCCTCAAATGTGTTCTGGATTCCTCTTTTTCTCTCCCATTCTATAGCAAATCCTGCCTCCTTTCTGGAGATCTTATCCCTACCAGTATTGCCATCACCCCGGTCCAACCATGCTCATCAGATTCATCCTAACCAACCTCTCTTCTTGTCTTTTTGGCTCACACTGTTCCAAAACAAAAGCCAGGAATTTTTTCAGAAATTCATTGACAGATGAATAAATTAAGAAGATGTGGTAAATATATACAATGGGATACTACTCAACCACAAACAACGAATGGAGTGATGTCATTTATGAGATTTTCATACTAAGTGAAGTAAGTCAGAAAGAGAAATACAGGGATGGGATTAAGATGGTGGAGTAGTAGGACAGGAGCTTACTTTCTCTCATAAGAGCAAAAAAATTACAAACCAACTGCCAAACAAACTTCAGCAAAATAGACTGCAAACTATCAAAAAAGATATCCTACTCCAAAAGGGAAAGAGGAGTCTGCATCAAGATGGGGGCAATTACATGATACAAGCAACCCCATACCTGCTAGGTGGGTGGCCCACTGACTGGAAAGTAAGTGTACCACAGAAGTTCACCCATGGGAGTGAGAGTTCTGAGCCACATATCAGGTTCCCACACCTGGAGATCTGGCATTGGGAGGAAGAGCCCCTGGAGCATATGGCATTGAGGGCCAGTGGGGCTTGTTCACATGAGCTCCACAGGACTGGGGGAAACAGAGACTCCACTCTTAAAAGGTGAACACAGGTTTTCATGTGCACCGGGTCCCAGGGTAAAAGCAGAGATTCCATAGGAATTTGGGTCAGACCTGCCTGCGTTTCTTGGAGGATCTCCTGGGAAAACAGGGGGTGACAATGGATCATTGAGGAGGAAGGACATTGGAGACAAAGTTCTTGGGAATTAACATCAGTGTGAACTCCTCTGGAGATGGCCATTTTGGAAAAATCTGGCCCCACCCACCAGGCCTGAGAAGCCCCAGGCCAAACAATAGACCAGGTGGGAATACAGCACCGGCCATCAGCAAACAGGCTGCCTAAAGAGCCCCAGGCACAAAACTGCTTCTAATAACACTCAGAGACAAAGCCTCACTCACCAGAGGGGTAAGAATCAGTTCCACCCACCAGTGGGCAGGCAGCAGTCCCTTCCGTCAGGAAGCCTACAGCAAGCCCCCCATACCAATTTCAGCCACAAGGGGGCAGACAGCCATAGGAAGAGAGGCTGCAACTCTATTGGCTGCAAAAAGGAAACCACACCAAAAATCTACAAAAAGTGAAAAGGCAGAGAATTATGACTCAGATAAAGGAACAGGAAAACAACAACAACAGCAACAACAATAGAAAAACAGCTAAGTGATCCAGAGATTAGCAACCTCCATGAAAAAGACTTTGGACTAAAGATGGTAAAGATGATTCAAGATCTTAGAAGTGAACTGGAGGCAAAGATTGATAAATTACAAGAAACTTTGAGCAAAAAAATAGAAGATTTAAGGATTAAGCAACCAGAGATACAAAATACAAAAACTGAAATAAAAAATTCACAAGAAGAAACCAACAGCAGAATACAGGAGACAGAAGAATGAATAAGCAATATGGAAGATAGATGGGCAGAAATCACTGACACAGAACGGAAAAGAGAAAAAGAGACTGAAAAGAAATAAAAGTCTAAGAAAACTCTGGCACAATGTAAAATACACCAACATCAGTATTACAGGGGTGCCAGAAGGAGAAGAGAGAAAGAAATGGCCAGAGAAAATATTTGAAGATATAAAAGTTGGAATCTTCCCTAACATGGGAAAGGTGTCACTCACTCAAATCCAGGAAACATGAGTTCCATATAAAATAAAAACAAGGAATAACATCTTAAGACACGTATTAATCAAACAGACCAAAATTAAGACAAAAGAAATATTGAAAGCACCTAGGGTAAAGAAACAAATAACATACAAGGGAACACCAATATGGTTATAGGCTGATTTTTTAGCAGAAACTCTGCATGGCAGAAGGGAGTGGCACAATATACTTAAAGTGATGAAAGGAAAAAACCTCCAACCAAGATTACTCTATATAGAAAGGCTCTCATTCAGATTTGAAGGAGAAATCAAAAGCTTTACAGATAAACAAAAACTAAGAAAATTCAGCACCACCCTTAAATGAGCACTACAGCAAATGCAAATGGTACTTCTCTAGATGGAAAAAATAAAGACCACAACTAGAAACAAAAATATTACAAATGGCAGGGATCACCAGTAAATGCATACGTATAGTAAGGACAGGAAATCATCCACACAGAAACATGTTACCAAAACTAGAAATCATGAGAAGAAGAGGGTACAAATGCAGGACACTGTAGATGCACTTGCAATTTAGAGACCAAAATCTTAAAATAATCCTTTATATATATAGACTCCAATATCAAAACTTTATGATGGGTGCAAACCAAAAATCTGCAATAGATACACACAAAAATAAGAAAAAGTAATTGAAACACAACACTAAAGATAGTCATCAAACCACAAAAGAAGAAAGCAAGAGAAGAAGGAAGAAATAAGACTAACAAAAACAAATCCAAAGAGTTAATAAAATGGCAGTAATTATCTTAAATGTAAATGGACTAAATGCCCCAACCAAAAGACATAGACTGACTGAATGGATACAAAACAAGACCAATATATATGCTGTCTTCCAGAGATCCACTTCACTTCTAGGGACACATACAAATTGAAAGTGAGAGGATGGAATAAAATATTCCATGCAAACAGAAATCTAAAGAAAGCTGGAGTAGCAATGCTCATGTCAGAGAAAATATACCTTAAAATAAAGAATGTTATAAGACACAAAGAAAAACATTACATAATGATCAAAGGATCAATCCAAGAAGAATATGTAACAATTTTAAATATCTATGCACCCAAAATAGGATCACCTTAATATACAAGGAAACTGCTAACAAACTTAAAAGGAGAAATTGACAATAACATGATAACAAGGGACTTTAACCCCCCACTTACAGCAATGGAACAATCATCCAGACAGAAAATTAACAAGGAAATACAGGCCTTAAATAATGCATTAGACAAAATGGACTTAACAGATATTTATAGGACATTCCATCCAAAAACAGCAGAATACACATTCTTTCCAAGTGCACATGAAACATTCTCTAGGACAGATAATATTCTGGGCCACAAATCAAGCCTCAGTAAATTTAAGAAAATTGAAATCATATCAAGCTTCTTGTCCAACCACGATGTTACATGACTGGAAATAAATTAAAAAAAAAAAAGAAAACTTCACAAAACACGAGTACATGGAGACTAAACAACATACTAGTAAACAACCAATGGATCAATGAAGAAATCAAAGAGAAAATTAAAAAATACCTAGAAGCAAATGACAACAAAGGTATAATCATCTAAAACCTATGGGATGCAGCAAAAGCTATTCTAAGAGGGAAGTTTATAGCAATAAAAGCCTATGTCAGGAAACAAGAAACATCTCAAGTAAACAACCTACTTTTACACCCAAAACAACTAGAGAAAGTAGAACAGAGCTAACCCAAAGTTAACAGAAGTAAAGAAATCATAAAGATCAGAACAGAAATCAATGAAATAGAAATGAAGAAAACCATAGAATGGATCAATGAAACTAAAAGCTGGTTCTTTGAAATGATCAGCAAAATTGATAAGCCCTTTGCCAGATTTATCAAGAAAAAGAGAGAACTCAAATCAATAAAATAAGAAGTGACAAAGGAGCAGTTACAATGGATATCACAGAAACACAAAGGATCATATAAGACTACCACAAGCAACTATATGCCAATAAAGCATACAACCTAGAAGAAATGGACAAATTCTTAGAAAAGTACATTTTTCCAAGACTAAACCAAGATTAAATAGAAAGATGAATGGACTAATTGCAAGTACCAAATTTGAAACTGTGATTTAAAAACTTCCAACAAACAAAAGTGCAGGAACAGATGGCTTCATGGATGAATTTACCAAAAATTTAAAGAGCTAACACCTATCCTTCTGAAATTATTCCAAAAAATTGCAGAAGGAACACTCCCAAACTCATTCTATCAGGCCACCATCATCCTGATACCAACACCAGACAAAGATACCACAAAAAAAGAAAATTACAGGCCAATATGACCAATGAACATAGATGCAAAAATTCTCAACAAAATACTAGCAACCCAAATCCATCAACACATTAAAAGGATTGTACACCATGATCAAGTGGGATTTATCCCAGGGATGTAAGGATTTTTTGGGGTCCACAAATCAATCAGTGTGATACACCACATTAACAAACTGAACAATAAAAACCCTACGATCCTCTCAGTAGATGAAGAAAAAACTTTTGACAAAATCCAACACCAATTTCTGATAAAGACCCTCCAGAAAGTGGGCACACAAGGAATCTACATCAAAATAATGAAGCCCAGATATGACGAACCCAGAGCTAACATCATTCTCAGTGGTGAAAAGCTGAAAGATTTCCTGCTAAGATCAGGAAGAAGACAAGGATGTGCATTCTCTCCACTACAATTCAACATAGTTTTGGAAGTCCTAGCCATGGCAATCAGAGAAGGAAATAAAAGGAATCCAAATTGGAAAGAAAGAGGTAAAATTATCACTTTTTGCAGATGACGTGATTCTATACCTAGAAAATCCTAAAGAAGCTCCCAGAAAACCCTTAGAGCTCATATCTCATCCATGAATTTGGTAAAGTTGAAGGATACAAAATTAATACACAGACATTGACTGCATTTCTATATACTAACAATGGAAGACCAGAAAGTGAAATCAAAGAAACCATCCCACTTACCATCACATCAAAAAGAATAAAATACCTAGGAATTAACCTACCTAAAGAGACAAAAGACCTATACTCTGAAGACTGTAAGACACTGATTAAAGAAATCAAAGATGACACAAACAGATGGAAAGATATACCATGCTCTTGGATTGGAAGAATCAATATTGTCAAAATTACTGGAGTTCTCTTCATGGCTCAGTGGTTAATGAACCCATCTAGGATCCATGAGTATGTGGGTTCCATCTCTGACCTTCCTCAGTGGGTTAAGAATATGGCGTTGCAATCAACTGTGGTGTAGTTCACAGACATGGCTTGGATCTCACATGACTCTGGCTGTGGTGTAGGTCAGCAATTGTAGCTCTGATTCAACCCCTAGCCTGAGGATCATTTCCAAGGGTGTGGCCCTAAAAAAAAAAAAAGGAAACAAAAAAATTTATGTACTACCAAGGCACTTTACGGATTCAAAGCAATCCCTATCAAATTACCAATAGCATTTTTCACAGAACTAGAACAAAATACTTTAAAGTCTGTTTGGAAGCATAAAAGACTCAGAATAACCAGAGCCATCCTGAGAAAGAAAAATGGAGTTGGAGGAATCAGGCTCCCTACTTCAGGCCATACTATGAAGCTACGTTCATCAAAACAGTATGGCACTGGCACAAAAACAGAAATTTGGATCAGTGGAACAGGACAGAAGGCCCAGAATTAAACCAATGCACCTATGGTCAACTAATCTACGGCAAAGAGGCAAGAACATACCATGGAGAAAAGACAGTCCATTCGATAAGTGATGCTGGGAAAACTAGAAAGCTACATGTAAAAGAATGAAATTAGAACACTCCCTAATACCATATACAAAAATAAACTCGAAGTAGATTAAAGACATAAATATAAGACCAGATAATTTAGAACTTGTAGAGGAAAACATAGCCCAAACACTCTCTGACACAAACCACAGCAATATCTTCTCAGCTCCACCTCCTAGAGTAACGACAATAAAAACAAACAAACAGGACCTAATTAAACATAAAAGTATTTTCACAGCAAAGGAAACCATAAACAAAACCAAAAGACAATCCACAGAATGCGAGTAAATACTTGCAGATGAGGCAACTGACAAGGGATCAATCTCCAAATGATAAAACACCTCCTGCAGCTCAACACCAAAAAAACAAACAACCCTATCAAAAAATTGGCAGAGGATCTAAACAGGCAGTTCTCCAAAGAAGACATACAGAGGACAAAAGGCACATGAAAATAGGTTCAGCATCACTAATTATTAGAGAAATGCAAATCAAAACAACTCAAGGTACCACCTTACACCAGCCAGAATGGCCATCATCAAAAATTCTACAAACAATAAATTCTGGAGAGGGTATGGATAAAAGCAAACCCTCTTACAGTGTTGGTGGTAAGGTAAATTGGTCCAACCACTATGAAAAACTGTATTGAGATGCCTCAAAAACTAAAAATAGAATTACCATTTGATCCAGCAATCCCACTCGTGGGCATCTATCCAGAGAAAACCATGACTTGAAAAGATGTATTTATCCCAATGTTCATTGCAGCACTATATGCAATAGCCCAGACATGAAAGCAACCTAAATGTCCATCAACAGAGTAGTAGATAAAGATATGTGACATGTAAACAATGGAATATTATTCAGCCATAAAATGAATGAAATAATGGTATTTGCACCAACATGGATGGACCTAGAAATTATAATGCTAATTGAAGTTAGGCAGTGAGACACAAATATCATATGTTATCACTTATATGTGGAATCTAAAAAAGGATACAATAAACTTTGAAGAACAGGAACTGACTCAGAGACTTTGAAAAACTTATGGTAACCAAAGAAGACAGACTGGGTAAGGAGGGATGGGATGGGGGTTTGGGATGGAAATTTTTAAACTGGGTCATGATTATGGTTGTACGACTATAAATATAATAAAATTCATTGAGTTTAAAAAAATTAAAGAGAAAGACATATATCATATAATATCAGTTTTATGTTGACTCTAGCACGGATGAACCTATCTACAAAACAAAAACACTCACAGACGTAGAGAACAGACTTGTGATTGTCAGGAGTGAAGAGGGAGGATGAACTGGGAATCTGTGATTAAAAGATGCAAACTGCTGTATATAGGATGGATAAGGAACAAGATCCTTCTCTATAGAACAGGCAAATATACTCAGTATCCTGTTATAAACCATAATATAAAAGAATATGAAAAAGAATGTATATATATTCTTGAGGTACACCAGAAACTAACATATCATAATTCAACTACACTTCAACAAAATCTTTTTAAAAAGAAAAAAAAATTGTATTTCTATTGTGTTCCATTTTTGGAAGCCCAAATTGAGTTGGATGCTGAAGACAGAAAAGTGAATAACTGCTCCTATCCCCAAGGACTTTAAAGAGAGTTACGTAAAGAATCCTTATAAAGACGCGGGCTTAGTGCCTGCAGAAGTGATCAGAGGATTCTACAGGGATGCCGCTCAACCTGGGGGAGGTATTGTTGAGGTAGGGGTTATTCAGAGATGATTTTCTAGAGGCGTGGGACATCTGGAGCTGACACAGTGCTCGGCTGTGAAGGAGCTGGTAGAAAGGAGTGGACAAGCCAGGAGGTGTCTTGTGCAGTGGCCCTGAGGAAGTGATTAGCAGGAGTGAGTTGATGGGGTGCTCTTCTCTGCTGGGTGTGGTGTGAGTCTTAGAGTGTTTGTGTCTCAGGCACAATCCTTCATGGGAGTGTCATATAAATGGAAACAAACCTTCCTCTAGCTTTGACCTCACAGTCTCTGTCACACCTGTAACTCTCTTACAGGGTTGTAATCACTAAGACTTCTTACTGAAATATTAATATGTTGAGAAAATTCCATGCAAGCCCACACAGCCTCTCATGCCCTGGTCTTTCCAAATCCAAGATTAGTTCCTTTTCCTTCCCTTTTTTCTGGAAGATAAAGTGCAAGATCAATAGGTTACATTATTTTCATCTAGCTGCAGAGAATCCAATAACATGGAGGACTTCAGCATGTGCAAAATGCACACACGGTAAACATTGTTGACTGTACAGAAGCTGTGGAGGATAATTGTCCGGTTGGTCCAGGTCAGACCATATGGAAACTGGAGGCTCTATACCCATGATTTCTTCACCACTATAAAGTGTGTCCTTGGGACTATGTCCTGCCCAGACAATCTGACCCTGTCGATTGACGGGAAGAAGCCACTGAACATGCACTTTTTAAAATCTCTGTAGTGTTTGATATAAATGTGCTTTAGCTATGCTCTAATGAGCCTGTAGCATAACTGATGCCGAGCTGATCAGCATCAGCCTAGGGAAACTGTGAAGTCATTGCCAAGGACTGAGCTGTGCTGGGTTCATTTTATAAATGTTATTCTTTTTAAATTGGCAGAAGCACCAGCTTTAGCTCTCAAAAAAATTAACATTAAACAAAAGGCCCTGATGGATAGCTTAACTGTGGAGAAAATCTCCAGAGGAATTGATGAGTGTTCTACCATTTTCAGTGTGTAAGTGGGAGTTCAGGTGGCTATTAATCCTCTCCTTTAACAAAGGTGATGGAAGCTGGCAGGATTTCTAGCCAACTTCTAATGCTTTTATTCCATAATAGTCTGAGGACAGGAGCAAGCTCCTCTGTGTCTATAGCATGTGAGGTGCTCTAAACTCTGAGAAGCTTTGTACTCACCAACTTGAAGTTGCAGAGCCGTGGACCAGTATTTCTATTCTGTCCTAGGAGCTAGTCCAGGAATGTTTCAGGATTGGTCTATAGGGTTGAACTATTTGAGATTGATTTTTAACCATTTTGACCTACATGACCTGCAACTTCCTATAGTTGACCCTCATATTTAAGGCTGAAAATAAAATCACAGTAGAATAGTAATAACTAAAGACAGAATATGATCATTTCTTTATTTTCGTGTTTGTGGTTTTCTTGGAATCAACCACACATCATTTTGTAACATAGTAATTTTTATTTTCAAAAAATGAGTAGTATTCGTTGTAACAGAAAATGCCAGTTAATGTGCCACATCAATGCCAAGGTGTCTCACCCAACCCTGGTGTTCTCTGAGGGCTGAACCAGTGCTCTAGCCTCATGTGTTTGCATATAACCAGGACCAGGCCATGCCTGGAAGAAAGTGCGTGTTTCATCAATATTTTTGAATAAATTAATAATTGAATAAATGAAATAAGGAATTAGCACTACTTTTCCTCTTAAGACATGATGTAATGTGTAGGATTAATATCTCAAGCACATTGCTAACCAAAATTTGTAGCTTGGGCAGGTTTCTTATACTTCAGAGATTTGCATTTCTCTGCTTTTTTTTTTTTTTTTTTTTTTTTTTTTTTTTTTTTTTTTTGCTTCTTAGGGCCACACTTAGGGCCAGGGATCATATCTGAGCTACTGCGGCTGGCCTACGCCTCAGCCTCAGCAATGCCAAATCTGAGCTGCAACTTCAACCTACAGCACAGCTCGCGGCAATACCAGATCCATAACCCACTGAGCGGGACCAGGGATTGAACCTGCGTCCTTGTGGATGCTACCTGGGTTTGAGTCCACTGTGCCACAGCAGGAACTCCTCTCAGCCTTAAAACTGAGAAAGAAAAAATTATTTTAAGTTCATTCCTAAGTCCATTATTCTTACAAGTGGTCCTCCCAGCAAAGGTAGCAGCATAACCACAGCCCTATTCTTCACTCAGTTCTGGCCTTTAGATTTCCTTGGTGCACCCAAGTTGAAAGCCAAGGAAAAAGGCATATGTCACTGCCTCAACATGAAGACTACCCATAGGGTCTCAGAGACTACTTGCTGGAACCTCTAAAATGCAGTTCTTCTGCACCGTGCCTCTTTTCTGAGAGCCCTTCTTAGCTCCTACCCTGAAATCCAGCCCTTCAGACTTTTCACCTGGGCAGAGGCCTGACAGGGGTTTTTTTTTAAGATCTCTAAGCCTGGCTCCCTTCTACAGAAGCCATTTGACCCATGGAAACTCTCACAATGCCACTCTTGGCTGCACACACCACACCTAACTGCAGCCCACTCCCCGGGCCCTCTGTCTTGGAAACAAGCACCAGTCTCTCTGACCACATGTGCCACTTCTACACCTCTAGGACACACCCCAGGAGCTGCTGCTAATTTGATTTCAAGAAGCTAAACTAAAATGATGGAAATCTAACTCTGCTTGAGCTCCATGGGCTGTCCCTGCTGTGATGATCTGCAGAGGTAGCAGAGAGAGGAACGAGGTAGCAGGGGCTTTGGGGGAGTCGGGTGGGAAAAGCCATATGGTGACCCTAGGCAATGGATGTGGGGACTTTGTCTTATTGTAGTTGCTGTGAGGAAGTGGAATAGGTGTGTCAAGCTTGGGTGCTCAGCTCCTCAATAAATGACAAGTTGCTGCCCTAGTTATTCAGCGAAAGAGGATTATACTAACATAAGGCAATAAAAATTCATGATCTAGTCATACAGCAGAAATGACAAAGAAACTAATTAGATGGCTGTATTTCTTGATAGATTGAGAGCTTGTGAAGGCTGGAGTTTTCTTTTCACCATTCCCTGTATCCAGAGTGATGCCCATCCCCAAGGAGAGGGTGGAAAAATCAATGGGCAAGGGGGTGAAGGAACTTCTGGAGGAATCTTTGTTTACCCTTCAGGTTGTTACCTTCATGGACTCTGTATGCCATGAAGCCCCTTTATTCGGCAAGGAAGAGGGAGAGGCGCATGGTAGAATGTAGAACACGAACACAGGACATTTTAATAAAAAGTGATTTAAATGAACACTTCAAAGCTAGTCTGGCAAAAGCCAGGCATTGCACGTATCCTGCCTCTGACTGAGATCTGACAGGAAGATTTTACTTTATCTGATGTGGACTCTTCTGAGTGGGAGGGTCTTGTCACCAACGCCAAGGTGCAAGTGCTTTATAGTAGCATTTTTGGTGGTTACTGTGTAGGGTGGGAGAAACTGCTGCAGTCTTTCCAGAAGCCAATTCAAAAACATGCATCAGAACCTTACAAATAACATCTCTGAAACAGCAGTTCCACCTCCAGGAATCTATACTAAGGAATGGATCAGAGATGAAGGCAAAGGCAGATGCCTGCAAATGACCCTGGTGACATCATTTGTAATGGTAGCAACCTTTAAGTGACCTAAACATCCAACATAGGGAAAAAGTAAATAAATAATGATACAAAGCCATGGTTAAACACATTTTTTTATATGGAGGGCCAGTATAATGTTGATTTAAAAAAAATTAAAGCAGGGCATGCAATTGTTCTTATAGGTTATTTCCACATGTGAAAAACACAACAAAAACATTCTTTATTGAATACATTTTATTCTTCAAATAATTTTTTGGAGTATAGTTGACTTACAATGTTGTATTCGTTTCAGGAATGAATCTATATATATATAAACTTTCCTTGAAAAAGACACATGCACCCACATGTTCACTGCAGCACTATCCACAATAGCCAAGACATGGAAACAGCCTAAATGTCCATCAACAGACAATTGGATTAAGAAGATATGATATAGGAGTTCCCATCATGGTGCAGTGGAAACGAATCCAACTAGGAACCATGAGGTTGTGGGTTCAGTCCCTGGCCTTTCTCAGTGGGTTAAGGATCAGATGTTGCCACGAGCTGTGGTATAGGTCGCAGATACAGCTCAGATCTGACATTGCTATGGCTGTGGCATAGGCTGGCAGCTGCAGCTCTGATTCAAACCCTAGCCTAGGAAGCTCCATGTTCTGTGGGTGTGGCCCTAAGCGACAAAAAGACAAAAAAAGAAAAAGAAGAAGATGTGGTATATATATACAATGGAATACTCTTCAGCTATAAAAAAGAACAAAATAATGCCATTTACAGCAACATGGATGAAACTAGAGACTCTCATACTAAGTGAAGTAAGTCAGAAAGAGAAAGAAAAATACCGTATGATTTCACTTATATCTGGAATCTAAGATAGGGCACAAATGAACCTTTCCACAGAAAAGAAAATCATGGACATGGAGAACAGACTTGTGGTTGCCAAGAGGGAGGGGGAGGGACTGGGAGGGACTGGGAATTTGGGGTTAACAGATGCAAACTATAGCCTTTGAAATGGATAAGCAATGGGATCCTGCGGTATAACACTGGAAACTATGTCTGATCACTTGTGATAGAGTAGGATAATGTGAAAAAAAAGAATGAATACATGTACGTGTGACTGGGTCACCTTGCTGTGCAGCAGAAAATTGACAGAACACTGTAAATCAGCTATAATGGAAAAAATAAAAATCATTATAAAAATTATATATATATTCTTTTTCCCATATAGTTTATTACAGAATGTTAAGTAGGTGTCTCTGTGCTGTACAGCAGGTTATTGCCAGTTATCTATTCTATAACAGTGTTGTGTATGCCAATCCCATCCCCCCCAATTTATCCCTCCCACATGTTTTTCCTTTGCTAACCTTAAGTTTGACTTTGAAATTTGTGAATATGTTTCTGTTTTATAAATAAGTTATTTTGCATCAATTTATTGGATTCCAGATATATGTGATATATATGATATTGGACTTTCTACTTTACTTAGTATGATAATCTCTAGATTCATCCATGTTCCTGCAAATGGCATTATTTCATTCTTTTTTATGGCTGAGTAATATTTTATTGCATATATGTACCATATCTTCCTTATAGAAGAACATAAAGAAGATGGATATTTAGTTTGCTTCCATGTCTTGTCTATTGTGAAACCTGCTACAATGAATACAGGGGAGCATGTGTCTTTTCAAGTTATAGTTTTCTCTGGATATATGCCCAAGAGTGGGATTACTGGATCATATGGTAACTCTACTTTTAGTTTTTTAAGGAACCTCCATACTGTTCTCTATAGTGGCTGCACCAATTTACATTCCCACCAACCGTGTAGGGTTCCCTTTTCTCTGCACCCTCTCCAGCAATTATTGTTTGTAGACTTTTTCATGATAGCCATTCTGACTGGTGTAAGGTCTCACAACATAGACGTTTGAGGAAAAGTTTAGAAAAAACAAAACGCTACTTTCATAGGGCACCCATGAGAGGTGGAATAATGGATATCTTAACTATCCTTATACTTTTGGGGTTTTAGGTATTTGCTATATCCATTACTCATGTAATAAAATAGAAATTTCCCAAAGGAAAAATATGAGATTTGTGTTGTGAAATATTAGAGACAGAAAAGATTTTCTATTAAATACACCTATATTTTTAACATTTTTTTCATGCACTTTGAGTTGTTAGTGTGTCATCTAAGAAAGGCTGAAACAGCCTTAGAAAAGGTTAAAACAGCCTTTTAGTTTATCTGGTAAAAGTATCATGATTATTACATAAATTTTACTTAATGAGGGTCAGCTTAGTGTTACTTATTTTTTAAAAAGTTAAAGATTATAAATATACAAGATGAATATGCTGAATTAGTTTGATATTATAGCACATTTTGTCTGGTAAAAACTAGGGGCACCAGTATTCAGAATAATAGAATAATGTTAGAATATATGGCAAAGATACCAATATTTTTATTGTGGCTTATGCTGCTGGAGTTACCCAAAGTTTATGCCACCTTCATGTATGAATTGACCATAATAACTTAGGAGACATATTATCATGTTTCCATGTTAAGACACATAGCAAACATTTTGTTTCTCTTTGTGTTATTTGTTACAGGAAACCCTCTCAGGCCTGTACCCAATACTTTTTTATTTTTTTTATTGTTTGCATTCACAGCATACAGAAGTTCCCATGGCCAGGGATTGAATCCTAGCTGTGGCTGTGGCGATGCCAGATCCTTTAACCCACTGCACCAGATCAGGAATGGAACCCTTGCCTCTTCAACAACCCGAGCTATTGTAATCAGATATTTAACATACTGTGCCACAGTGGGAAGTCACAAAGTACTTCTTATAATGAACACATTTCAAAAAGATTAGAGGATACTAGGGGAGATGACACTTGAGAGACATTTAAACATCCGATGGGTTTTTTTGAAATCTCTAAATTATTAATTAGAAAGAAAATACTCAGTCTCTAAAAACATTCCCAGTGCAGGATCTGCACAGGTCAATGGGGTCATGGATGCTGAGCCGACTTCAGGGAGGTGACCATCTGCCACTGCAGTCTCCATTGCAGTGATGGGGAAGGAGCAAGGTGCTGAGTGAAACCAAGGAGAGAGGGTCATGGTGTCAGGGACAAAGCCATTTTTGACCTGCAGACTTTGCCCCCTCCTTTGCCCCCTCCCCCCTTGTCCCTTCCAGAGGAGAACTTCTGGTCCTCTGCCAGGGCGTGGAGGGCATCTGGGAGGCCCCTGCTTCCCTCTGCTGTGTGTCAGCACTCCTTCTTTGCTTTTATCCCAACAATTATAGGCACCTGATGCCATAAAATTCTGAGATTTTAAGTGGTGTGATATATTTCCTAAGTAATGTCTTGTCTTTTCCCATCTGGGGTTTAGGAACCAGCTTTCATGGATTTGCTAAGTTAATTCACCCTCCTTTGCTTTCCTGCTTTGAAATGGATTAAGTAAATAGTCACAGAAAGAATGATGAGACCCGCATCTGTACCACAAACCCTTTATCCCCACAATTCCTAGAATTCTAGTCTCTATACCCAAAGTCAGAGATCAGAATATATTTCTCTAAAGAATCTGATTAGTCCAAGAGAAAAATGAAAAGATACTGACATTGGGGGACTATCCAAAGAAATACCTTGACATAACACTTCACAGAGATCCTCACAGATGGAGAACTTTGTGCATGTTCCAGGGCCTCCAATCAGACTCTCATTGCCTCATGTTAGATGTAATTGGAAAATTAGCCATCACTAGATGATTTAGGAATGTGGTTAAAATGAAAATGAAAGACCAAAACTAAGAAAGACTTTTAAAAAATGGAAGGAAATAGAAACTAAGCAAGGAAACAGTGCCACTACCAAAGTGTCATAAATATTCTCAGTAATGTAAGAGAAGATAAGCATAATGCTATAAAATGGAATATGCAGAGAAGAAAAAAGAGCTCCTGTAAGTTAAAAGTAAGATAGCAGAAATGAAAATACAATAGAAGTTTCAGAATATAAAGCTGAAGAAAGCTCCCAAGAAGGGAAGCAAAAGAGAATGGAAAATATGAAAAAGATATGAAACTTAGAGAACCAGCCTAGCAAGTCAACACATGAAAAATAGAGATTCAAGGAAAAGAGACTGTAGAGGAAGAAATTGTCAAAGAAATAATGCAAGAAGATATTTCAGACCCTACAATGGCCTCTAAGTGTCTCCTGTCTCTCCTTTGAACTCAAAAACTAGAAATGAATAAGCTTAGTGAGGAGACAAATGCACTCTTTGAAAAGGCCCACAGAGAGAGTGAATAAAATCAGATACTCACAAAGCACAAAATCATGAAATTAGGACAAAGGACAAAGAGAAGATCTTACAATGCTCTAGACAGAAAAGAAAAAGTTTAAATACACAGAATTGAGGAATAAAATGTATTGCAGATTTTTAAAAACCACCATAGCTATAGACTAGGGACCTTTCAATTTTGAAGCAAATCTACACCCAGGAAATTAAACTGAAATACAATAATAGAATAAACAATTTTTCAATAGACACAGTTCCAAAAATTTGTCTCCCAAGCACTCTTTTTCAGGAATCTATTGAAAGATGCATTCTACACAGAAAGGGAAGAGACCGAGAAAGAAAAACACAGGTATTTGTTTTGTGCATTTTGATTTATTGCACTTTACAAGTATGTGGGGGTTTTGCTTACTTGTTTGTTTGTTCTTTACAAATTAAAGATTTGGTGAAATCCTGAGCTAAGCAAGTCTATCAGCACCATTTTCCCAAAAGCATCTGTTCATTTCATGTTTCTGTATCGTATCTTGGTAATTCCCACAGTATTTCAAGGTTTTGCATTATTATTGTATTTGTTACACTGATCACTGATCAAAGATCTTTTATGTTACTATTATAATAGTTTTGGGGGCACCACAAACCACACCCATATAAGACAGTGAATTGTGTGTTCTGACTGCTCAACTGTCTTGCTGTTTCCCCATCCCTCCCTCTCCTCAGGCCTCCCTGTTCTCTGAAACATAATTTTGAAACTAGCCAGTTAAAAACCCTACAAGTTAAGTGTCTCATGTCTCTCACTAGAAATAAAAAACTAGAAATGAATAAGCTTAGTGAGGAAGGCATATCAAAAGTGATGACGGATTAAAACCTAAGCCTCTTATGAGAAATAGTTAGCCAAGTTATGAATTCAAAGGAAAAATTCTTGATGGAAATTAACAGTATTACTCCTGGGAACACACAAATGGTATGAAAATAAAACAGCTCTATTGATGATACAGAAAAAGTTTTGATGATCTGGCTAGAAGATCCAACCAATACAACACTCCCTTGAGCCAAAGCCTAATCCAGAGTTACTTCAATTCTATGAAGGCTGAGAAAGGTGAGAAATCTTCAGAAAGAAAGTTTGAACCTGTCAGGAGCTGGTTCACAGGGCTTAAAAAAAAGGGGTCATTGGAGTTCCCATTGTGGCTCAGCAGAAACAAACTGACTAGTATCCATGACACAGGTTCAATCCCTGGCCTCAATCAGTGGGCACAGTATCCAGTGTTGCCATAAGCTGTGTGTAGGCTGTAAATGTGTCTTGGATCCCACATTGCTGTGGCTATGGTGTAGGCTAGTGGCTACAGCTCTGATTTGACCCCTAGCCTGGGAATATCCATATACCATAGGTATAGCCTTTAAAAAAAAAAAAAAAAAAAAGAGTCATCTCCATAACATCAAAGTTTAAGGGGAAGCAGCAAATGCTAATGTAGAAGCTGCAGCAAGTTATCCAAATGATCTAACTAAAATAATTCATGATGGTGACTACACTAAACAAAAGATTTTCAATGCAGATGAAACAGCTTTATATTGGAAAAAGATGCCATCTAGGCATAGCTAGAGAGGAAAAGTCAGTGCCTGGCTTCAAAGTGTCAAAGGACAGACTAATTCTCCCATAAGGGGCTTACACAACTGGTACCTTTAAGTGAAGCCAATGCTCACTTTCCATTCTGAAAATCCTAGGGCCATTAAGAATTATGCTAAATCCACCCTGCCTGTGCCCTATAATTGGAACAATAAAACCTGGATGACATCACATCTGTTTACAACATCGTGTACTGAATATTTTAAGTGCACTGTTGAGATCTGCTGCTCAAAAAAAAAAAAAGTCTTCTTTTAAAATATCACTCCTCAGTGAAAATGCACCTGGTCCCCCCTGAGCTCTGATGGAGATGTACAAGAGATTAATGTTGTTTTCATGCCTGCTGACACAACATTCACCCTGCAGCCAATGAATCAAGGAGTCATTTTTACTTTTAAATCTTATCATTTAATAAATAATTCAGAGAAGAGTTAACTCCTATTCTTCTGAAACTCTTCCAAAAAATAGCAGAGGAAGGAACATTCCCTAGCTCATTCTACGAGCCAACATCACCCTGATACCAAAACCAGACAAGGATACCACAAAAAAAGAAAATTACAGGCCAATATCAGTGATGAAAATAGATGCAAAAATCTTCCACAAAATATTAGCAAACTGAATACAAATATATATTAAAAGGATCATACACCATGATCAAGTGGGATTTTTCCCAGGAATGTAAGAATTATTCCATATCTGCAAATCAATAAATGTGATACACCACATCAACAAACAGAAAAGAAAAACCATATGATTATCTCAATAGATGTAGAAAAATCTGTTGACAAAATTCAACACCTGTTTCTTTAAAAAAAAAAAAAACTCCAGAAAGTGGGCATAGGGGGAACCTACCTCAACATAATATAGGCCATATATGACATAATAAAGGCCATATATGACAAACCCACAGCTAACATCATTCTCAATGGTGAAAAACTGACATTTCCACTAATATCAGGAACAAGACAAGGATGCCAACTTGTAACAACTACTATTCAACAGAATTTTGTAAGTCCTAGCAATGGCAATCAGAGAAGAAAAAGCAATAAAATGACTCCAAATTGGAAAAGAAGAAGTAAAATTATCATTGTTTGCAGATGACATGATACTCTACTTGGAAAACCCTAAAGACACTACTAGAAAAGTGTGAGAACTCATCAATGAATTTGGCAAATTTGCAGGATGCAAAATTAATATACAGAAATCATTTGCATTTCTATATACTCACAATGAAAACTCAGAAAGAGAAATCAGAGAAACCATCCCACTTACCAGCACATCAAAAAAATGAAATACCTAGGAATAAACCTACCTAAAGTGACGAAGGAACTGTGCTGTGAAAACTGTAAGATGCTAATGAAAGAAATTAAAGATGGCACAAACAGATGGATAGATACACCATACTCCTGGACTAGAAGAGTCAGTATTGTCAAAATGACTATACTGCCAAGGCAATTTACAGATTCAATTCAATCCCCATTAAATTACCAAAGATATTCTTCAGAGAGCTAGAACATAATATTTTTAAATTTGTATGGAAGCACAAAAGACTCCCAAATAGCAAAAGCAATATTGAAGAAGAATAATGGAAATGGATGAATCAGGCTCCCTGTCTTCTGACAATATTACAAAGCCACATTTATTAAAACAATATTGTACTGGCACAAAAAAATATATAGATCAATGGAGCAGGAAAAAAGCTCAGAAATAAACCCAAGTACCTATGGTCAACTTATCTATGACAAAGGACACAAGAACATTCAGTGGAAGAAAGACAGTCTCTTCAATAAATGGTGCTGGGAAAACTGGAAAGCTACTTGTAAAAGAGTGAAATTAGAACACTCTCTCACACCACACGAAAACATGAAAGCAAAATGGATTAACGACCTAATATAAGGCCAGATACAATAAAACTCTTAGAGGAAAACAGAGGCAGAATGATCTTTGACCTAAATCATAATAACATCTTATTTGATCCATCTCCTAGAATAATGACAATAAAAACAAAAATAAACCCATGTGACCTAATTAAACTCAAAAGCTTTTGCACATCAAAGGAAACCATTAAAAAAACAAAAAGACAACCCACGGAATGGAAGAAAATCTTTGCACACGATGTAACAGACAAAGGTCTAATCTCTAAAATATATGAGCAACACATACAACTCAACAATAAGAAAACAAACAATCCAATTGAAAAATTGGCAGGAGACCTAAATATACATTTCTCCAAAGAAGGCATATACCTTCCCAAAGAGAATTCCAAGTATGATGGGAATGAATATCACAGAAACATCAGCTGTGTGCCATGCTTAGAGGAAAATAATGTAGACTGAAAAACGTCTTGGAGGAGGTTCTTCATGAAGATAAGATTTATAAATAACTAAATTATCCTAATGAAATGTTAGGACTATTGAAATAAGATAGTTTAGGACCAAATTTATAATAAATGTATAGAAAATGGATGTAAGAAGACAGAGAGAGAAACAAATATTCCAAGGTAAAGAAGAAAAAACAGTGAATTGGAATGAAAGAAGTGATTGTGGGATAAAATTATACGGTTTAGGAATAAACCTGACCAAGGAAGTGAAAAACTTATATGCTGAGAACTATAGAACGTTAATCAAGGAAATTAAAAAGATTCAAAGAAATGGAAAGATACCTCATGCTTCTAGATTGGAAGAATTAATATTGATAAAATCGCCATACTGCCTAAAACAATTTATGGATTTAGTGTAATCCCTATCAAATTACCTGAGATATTTTTTCACAGAAGTAAAACAAATAATCCAATCATAAAAGACCCAGAACTGCCAAAACAATCCTGAAGAAAAATAAATCAATAAAACAAAGCATGAGGCATATCTCTACTAGACTACAGAAAATACTGCAAAACTGCACTAATTAAAACAGTGTGGTATTAGTACAAAAGCAGACATATGGATTAATGGAACAGCAAAGAGAGCCCAAAAATAAACCCAGACACCTATGGTCAATTAATCTTTGACAAAAGAGGAAAGAATATAAAATGCAGAAAAGACTCTTTCAGCAAGTATTGCTGGGAAAATTGGACAGCTACATGTAAATTAATGAAATTGGAACACACTCTCACACTAGGCACAAAAATAAACTCAAAATGGTTTAAAGACTTAGACCTCAGACATGACACCATAAAACTCCTAGAAAAGAACATAGGCAAAACATTCTTCAAAATAAACCATACAAATGTCTTCTTAGGTCAGTCTCCCAAGGCAATGGAAATAAAAACAAAAATAAATCAATGGGTTCTAATCAAACTTACAAGTTTTGCACAGCAAAGGAAACCATTTAAAAAATGAAAAGACAACCTACACAATATTTACAAACAACACAAACAACAAGGGCTTGATCTCCAAAATATACAAACATCTCATACAACTTAAAAACAAAAACATACAACCCAATCGAGAGATGGGCAGAAGACCTAAAAAGACCTTTCTCTAAAGACAGATGGACAGTAGGCACATGATACCCAACATTACTAATTATTAGAGAAATGCAAATCTCTACAATGAGTTACCACCTCACGCCTGTCAGCATGGCCATTATTGATATGTCTACAAATAACAAATGCTAAAGAGGATATGGAGAAAAGGGAACACTCCTACATTGTTGGTGGGAATGTAAATTGGTACAACCACTATAGAAAACAGTATTATGTTCCTCAGAAAACTAGAAATAGAATTGCCATTTGATCCAGCAATCCTACTTCTGAGTGTGTAACCATATAAAACTTTCATTCAAAAAGATGTATGTACAGCTATGTCCACAGCAGCACTATTCACAATAGCCGAGACATGGAAAAAACCTAAATATCTATCAACAGATTAATGAATTAAGAGAATTTGGAACACTCACACACACACACACACACACACACACACACAATGGAATACTACTCAGCCATAAAAAAGAATAAAATAATGTCATTTGTGGCAACATTTATGCAACTAGAGAAACTCATTCTAAGGGAAGTAAGTCAGAGAAACAAATATCATTTGATACCACTTATACGTGAAATCTAATATGTGGCATAATCAGCCTATCTACAAACTGACATGGAGAGTAGATTTTCATTGCCAAGGGGGAGGGGGAATGACTTGGATGGACTGGGAGTTTAGGGTTAGGAGGTACAACCTATTACGTTGACAATGGATAAGCAATGAGATTCTACTGTACAGTCTAGAAACTATATCCAATATCCTGAGATAGGCTAAAATGGAAAAGAACATTAAAAAATGATTTGTGTGTCTGTGTGTGTCTCTCTGTGTGTGTTCAAAACTGAGTAACATGGCTGTATAGCAGAAATTGAGACAACATTGTAAATCAACTATACTTTAATAGAAAAGTTAAAAAAATACATGGTTTAGCTAACTATGGCACTTGCATAACTATGCTAAGAAATACTTGATTGTGTGGGATTAGAAGGGAAGTGTGTAGGAAGAGTAGGGGCGGTGAAAGAGATGAATCTTCCTCTAAAATAGTGAAAGACCAAAGCACAATGCCTAAAAATGAAAAATTAAGAGGCAGAAATAAAGAAATTGCACTTAGAGAAACAGTGGTAAACACCACAACAAAAAAATTGAAAGAACAACAAACCAGTGGAAATCAATTGCCTCTAGAGAAGCGGAGAATGGACAAATGATTGGGAGAGGAACTCCTCTTTTCTGAATAACTTTACAGAACAATTTGAATCTAAGAATATTACTATAGATAAAAAATTTAAAGCAAATATTTATTGCCACGTTAGTCAATAAGGATGAATTTGTTAAATGTTTCACCTTTCTTCACCTATATGGGAAAATTCTTTGGCAGCAAGCTTATTGTCTTTTCTATGCTCTCCTCAAAGCCCTACAAATCCCCTCAGTCTGACAGAGAGCAAAATATATAAAATAAGTCATATTGGATGGCTTTAACTTATTTCACCCATATATTTTCTCCTTCCTTCCTCCCTTGCTTCTTCCTTCCTTCCCTCCTTTCTTCCTTCCTTCCTTCATTCTATACTCACTGTTCTTTACCTGTGCCAGGCATTTGTCCAAGGAAGTCAAACCCATAAATGAATAGATAGAGATAGCTAGCTAGGTAATGGATAGATGAATTGTGTGTGTGTGCGTGTGTGTGTGTGTGTGAGAGAGAGAGAGAGAGAGAGAGACAGAGAGAGAGAGACAGAAAGAGAGAGACAGAGAGAGAGATGAAAGAAAGAGAGAGATAAGTTGAAGAAGTTCTGCCTCTGAAGTTAGCAGTGCTAATGACCTCAGCTGCATCCAGCTGACAATATCTATATTTCTGTGTCTTGTCACTTTATCCAGAATTGCATAAGCTAACCTCTACCCACAGTGAGAAAAGCTACACACACACACACACACCCCACACACAGGCAGCCCTCAACAAATGAATGTCAGGAGTTGGTACATAAGTACCCCAACTCCACTGACACTTGGGTGAGAAAACTAAGGATAATACATTAGCTCTCAGTGGGATTAAATTCTAATTGCCTAGTGTTGCCTGACTTAATAATGCATATTTATTGACTGCCTTTCCTTTCTAGTTCCTCACACTTCCCAGTTAAACACTTGCACTCAAACTTTTGACTCAGGGTCTTTTTAGGGGGAATTCACAATAGGAAATACATGAAACTTAGAGCAATAACAGATAGACTGGACATTTAGAGAGCTCAGAAGAGGGCATGGAACCCATGCTGAGAACGAGGAAAGTGGGGGATAGTGATTGGAATCAAGGACAACCTATCAGAGTAAGTGACTCCTGAGTGAGAAGTTAAAGCATGCTTAGCAGTCCGCAGGCCTTCTGCTGGGTAGAGGATCAGAAGCACCCAGATTTTCTTCC
Source organism: Catagonus wagneri (assembly GCA_004024745.2). Lineage (NCBI taxonomy): Eukaryota > Metazoa > Chordata > Mammalia > Artiodactyla > Tayassuidae > Catagonus > Catagonus wagneri. The sequence goes on from PVHT020000141.1 coordinate 5,414,997, forward strand.
AGGAATGGGGCCCAGAAGAATGGATGCTGAAGCAAGTAACTACAAGATGGGAAGTGGTCAGATGTGTCAAGCAAATAGGCAAAAGATGCAGAGATAGGAGGAAAAAAAATGAGGAAGAGGGTGGAGGAAAGGGTAGGTGTGGATACTTATGGCAGAAACGTAGAAGGGGGAGAGAATTTGTGAAGGGACCCAAGCCAACCAGACTCACTGCAATGCCGCAGGAGGCTTGAGCAGCCCACAACTTCACTCAGTACATAAAACAGCACTAAATAAATCTGAGTTCTAAGATGCTAGAGCATTAACGATGACATAAAGCTTTTATAGGCAACATGGGCTGTGACCAAAATCTCTCAACAACAAAATCAATAGAAACAGAATTGGCATGGTGAAAACAAGCATCTCATCACTTCCAGTGGGACAGTTCTGGCTATTTATAGAATGCCAGTAGACCATTCACTTGAAAGTGTCAGTGGAAAAATTCTCATTTCCTTTTAGAGGTAATTTTACAATTGAGAAGGGCGGAACCCAGGTGACAGGGTCAGGAGAATACTGTTGATGATTGGATATAAAACAATGGGAGTTTTTATATTAAATCCATTATTTCTGTCTAGGATGGGATGTTGCTCTTAATTCTGAAGGTTTTTCTTTGCTTTGCTTTTGTTTTCGTTGTTTTTATTGGGAGGGGGCGGTGCTGCACCCGTGGCACATGGAGTCTTCCAGGCTAGGTGTTAAACTGGAACTGCAGCTGCCAGCCTACACCAACGCCACAACAACACCAGGTCTGAGTTGCATCTGCAACCTTCTCGCTGCAATGCTGGATCCTCAACCCACTGAAAGGGCCAAGGATCTGTCCCATTCCCTTCCCCTCCCCTTTGGCAACCACAAGTCTGTTCTCCATGAGTCTGTTTCTGTTTTATAGGTAGGCTCATTTGTGCCATGTTTTATTTATTTATTTACTTATTTATTTTTAGGGCCACACCTGCAGCCTATGTAAGTTCCCAGGCTACGAGTCTAACTGGAGCTGCAGCTGCTGGCCTATGCCACAGCCCCAGCAACACCAGGTCCAAGACGAGTCTGTGACCTGCAATGCAGCTCACTGCAATGCTGTATCCTCAACTCACTGAGCAGGACCAGGGATCAAACCTGTATCTTCATGGATAGTAGTTGAGTTTGTTACCAGTGAGCCACAGTGGGAACTCCGTTTGTGAGATATTTTAGATTCCACATATAAGCAATATCGTATGGTATCTGTCTTTATCTTTCTGACTTAATTCAGTTAGTATGAGAATCTCTAGTTGCATCCATGTTGTTGTAATGGCATTATTTTGTTCTTAATTATTTTATTTGGAGGATAGTTGATTTACAATGTTGTATGATTTCAGATGTAAAGCAAAGTAAATCAGTTATAATACACATTATTTTTACCATATAGGTTATTATAAAATATTAAGTAGATTTCCCTTTGCTTTACAATAGGTCTTTGCTAGTTATTTGTTTTCTATTCAGTAGTCTGTATATGTTAATCTCATCCTCCTAATGAAGATTTTTGATATGTTGGAGCAAAATCACAAACTAATTCCAGTAAGCAACAACAGTTCGAACAAATTCAGATTTAAAATGATATCAGTTAATTCTTACAGCATAACACCCCACCCTAAAACCTGATAACTTAAAACAACTCAATTATTATAACATGATAATGTCAGCTGGGTGGCTTTTCTGGCCTGAGATGATTAGGCTAGGGCTGGAGAGTCTAGGATGTCCTCACTCATATGTGCATGTCACTTAAGGCAATGGGAATAGCTTCTCTATGTCTCTCACCAACCATTAGGCTAGCTCAGACTCACATGGTAGTGGACAGAAGTTCCCGACAGCAGCAAGAGAAATCAAGGACCAGTGTACAAACACTTTTCAAATCTCTGCTTATGACCTATTTGTTTTTTTGGGTTTTTTTGCCTCTTTGTCATTTTTTTTTTAGGGCCACACCCACGGCATGTGGAGGTTCCCAGGCTAGGGGTCTAATCAGAGCTGTAGCCACTGGCCTACGCTGCAGCCACAGCAACGCAGGATCCAAGCCTCGTCTGCGATCTACACCACAGCTCACGGCAATGCCGGATCGTTAACCCACTGAGCGAGGCCAGGGAGGGAACCCACAACCTCATGGTTCCTAGTCGGATTCGTTAACCACTGCGCCACGACGGGAACTCCAGCTTACGACCTATTTGCTATCAATCTTTCAGCAAAGGAAATTACATGGCTCAGCCCAGGGTCATTATAAGAGACGACTCCCTCAGGGTGGATAAAGGAAGGGAAAATTCTGTGAAACTACTTTTGCAAACAAATTACTGCAAAGATAAATTAAGAATGTGTATGCTGAACATGATAGAAACTGTTAGGGTCCACAAGCCTGATCTTAGAAAAAAATTCTATCCAAAGACCCTCTGGTGCTTCCTTTCCTACCTACAGAAATGAAACTCATCACCCTGCAAAAGTGACAAACACAGAGCTGTTGCTCAGTAATTTTATTGACCAAGGCAACTGAGATTTCCAGGAACTCAACACATAATGCCCTTTTTATTCAAACTCAGTATTCAGAACTAACTGAAAGACAGTCATAGGAGGAAAAGGAGAATGTGCTTAGGGTTGGCTGGCTAACATGCCCACTGCCATATGACTCTGGAAGGGTGCTGACCCTGTAGAAGCCACAGTGCAGAGGGGCAGAGATTAAGATTCCCACAGGAAAACCCCAGAGGAAGTGAAGAAGAGTTGAATCAGAAATACTCAGGTGCTTCTCCCAAACTTGCAATTAGGTAATCTCCTCCACTCAGTGGACACTGCTTCCACATCATACCCACCGCCGGTAATCACCAGGTTTTTGTTTTCATGATATAATGGACATACCCCAAACCTACTGTCAGCCAGTCATGTGACTTTTGTCAGCAGGCCCAATCCTAACATAGAACACTTCTTTGCGGACACAGGCAGGCACTGTAGACTTTATCCCCAGAAGACTCCAAAATACAAGTTAATTTCAAGGCCACTCTGTACTCAAGGTTGAAAATGAATTTGCTTCTATTTTCAATTCCAAAAAAACTCATCAAAATTTTATAACGATATTAAAAACCCAGAGATATTTCAGTCATAAAATGCCAACATATTGATAGATACCCCAGATTTGAATATAAAATCTCTCTCATTATGAAGTTCCCAGGAAAAATTAAACTTTATTGTATAAAGAAATCAATCTCCAAAATCCAATTTTGTTTTCAAACTAATGTCCAGATAGTATTTTAACTAAGAGTTTTACTATACATTAGATTTGCATGCAGTTGTGACCAATAATATCAGTGTATCCTTTATACAGTTTTCACAAGTGATCTAATTACTCATAAAACAATGACACAATATCACAACAAGGACATTAACAATGATGCAATCAAGACAAATATTTTCATAAGCACAAAGATCTTTCAGACTATCCTTTTATAGCCACACCTTACCCACCTCTCCCCTACCCTCATCCCTTCTTCTACCCTTAGCAATCACTAATTTATGCTTTATTCCTATGCTTTTATAATTTAAAGGAAGTTGTATGATTGGAATCATATGGTGTGCAACATTTTGAGGTTGGGATATTTCACTCAGCATAATTTTCTGGAGATTTAATCAAGCTGACGCATGTATCAACCTGCTAAATCCTGTGGCTGAATACTCATGTTCCATGATATGAAGGTACCTCACTTTATTTAACCATTTACCTGTTGAAGGACATATGAGTTGTTTCTAATTTTTGGCTCTTACCAATAAAATGATATAAATAACCACTCATTTATAGGTTTCTGTTGAACATCAGACTTCATTTCTCTAGAATAAATGCCTAGCAGTGCGATTGTTGGGTCTTATGATAGTTGCATGTTCAGTATTTTAACAAATTGATAAACTTTTACAGAGTGCTTCTTCCAGTTTACATTCATACTTCTGAACAGTGCTTTTCACAAAGCAAAACTTTTTAAACATGATGAAGCCCAAATTATTATTTTTCTCCAGAATTGTGCATTTCCTGTCAGGTCTAAGAACACTTAAACTATCTCTAAGTCCCAAAGATTTCCTCCTGTGATTTTTCCTAAAATTTAGTGGTTTTACATTTTAAAGCTATGTCCTTGATCCATTTTGAGTTAATTTTTGTATAAGATATGAAACTTAGGTTGAAGGGGTTTTTTTGGGGGGGGGAGGGTTGCCTGTGAATGTCTTCTCCAACACTCTTTTGTTGAACAAGCTAGCATCCCTCCCAACACTTTTGTGAAAAATTGATTGGGCATATTTATATGTGTCTATTACTGGATTCTCTATTTTGTTGCTTTTAACTATATTTCTAGCCCTCTTACAAAACCATACAGTCTTTACAGGAGCTATATAATTTTGAAATGGAATCAGCTGATTACTTTGTCTCTTCCACAATCATTTTAACCATTCAAGTTCCATTGTCTTTTAATAAATTCTTTAACAATTTTGTCTATAACTACAAAAATATCTTACTGGGATTTTGAAAAGAACTAGGTTAAATCTACATATCAGTTTAAGAAGAATTGTCATCTTTACTATTTGGGTCCTCTAATTCAGGAATGCCTTCTTTGACATTACTTAGATTTTTTGATCAATGTTTTGTAGCTTTCAGCATATAAACTCTGTATGTGTTTTGTTAGATGCACAGCCAAGTATTTCATTTCCTTGTTAAATTTAAATTGTTTTATTTTTTAACCTGGGTATCTATGTGTTTATTTCTAGTATGTACAAATACAATTTATTTGTGTATGATTATCTTGATTCCTATGATTTTGCTGAACTTACTATTTCTATGTGCTTTTTTGTGCTTTTTTGTAGATTCCTTGTAATGTTTTATATAAACAATTATGCCATCTGCAAACGGGGACAATTTTATCTCTTTCTTTCTAATGATTTAATTTAATCATTTAAATTCCTTTTCTTGCCTTATTGCACTGGCTAGCACATTCAGCAACTTTTGGAATAAGAATAGTGAGAGTAGACACTTGTACATTGTTTCCTATCTCGGGGGAAAGCATTAAATTTTTCAGCAGTAAAAATATTGTTTACCTGTTGGTTTCTATTGATGTTCTTTACCAGTTTGAGTAAGTATTCCTTTGTTCCTAGTTTACTGAACTACAGGTATGTTTGTTTGTTTGTTTTGTTTGTTTTTTTGTTTTAAGCATGAATGTGTGTAATGGCGAATTATTTTTCTGCATTGATGGATACCCTCATGTGATTTTTCCTCTTTAGCTTAATATTATTGTTGATTACATAGATTGATTTTCAAATATTGACAAGCCTTCTATCCTTGGAACAAACTCTACTTTGTCATTGTATATAATTTTGTTACATATTGCTGAATTCTACGTCTTAATATTTGCTAAGAAGTTTTATATCTCTATTCATGACGATTATTAATCTAGAGTTTTCTTTCTCTCTCTTTTTCTTTTTTTAAATCTCTTTGGTTTTGCAATCAAGGTAATTGCTAACTTCATAATAATGAACTGAGAAACGTTTCCTCCTCTTCCATGGTCTGCAATAAATGGTGTAGATTTGGAGTTGATTCTTGTGTCAGTGTCTGAAAAAATTCCCAATGAAATCATCTGAGCTTGGGATTTTTTGTTTTGTTTTTTTAAGGGCCGCACCTGTGGCATATGGGGGTTCCCAGGCTAGGGGTCCAATCAGAGCTACAGCTGCTGGCCTACACCACAGCCACAGTAACGCAGGATCCAAGCTGTGTCTGAGACCTGCATCACAGCTCAAGGCAACACCAGATCCTTAACCCACCAAGAAAGGCCGGGGATTGAACCCACATCCTTGTGAATTCTAATTGGGTTTATTTCCACTGCACCACAAAGGCAACTCCCTGGCCTTGTTTTCATAATGAGTCATACAGTTAACAGAACATGGACAAGTATCAAATTATTGTCTTCATACGCACAGGTTGAAAGAAAAAGAGCTATTCCTCAGAGAAAAACACAAATAATATGTGTTTCTTAAAATACTGTCAGTTCTCAAACAACATGTGCCTGAAAACTCAGTGAAGTCTGAGGGTTGAAAAAGAGAGTAAACTTCCTCTTCATTTCAGCCCCTACCAGTACCCCTAGATCTATCTAGGATCTAGTACCTGTCCACCTAACACCATTTGGATAAGTATGGATGTGTGGGATACAGTGAGCATGACTTTAATGAAAGACTGTGATATGACTCAGTTGGAAAGATGTTGGCCTCTACGGGGAAAGAAGCAAGGAAGAGATGTGGTGAGAGACATAAAAGGGCTAAATCCTAAACTCATGTATTGACAAATGACAGAAGAAATAAGTGCAGAGGTAGTATTGGCATAATGTTTAGAAATATGACAGCAAAGGCAAGAAAAAGCCACAAATTTTGAAACTGAAGGCTGCAAAGTTATGCAGTGAGGGGGCAGATATTTTACTGTAATTTACGTGAGTCGTTTGGTCTTTTAACCACGTGCATGCATTACAAATCCAAGTATAAAAATTAAGAGATTGATCCCATGGTTGCCCATCCCCAACGCCTAAATGAGTTAAGGGTGCCTATCTTTTTTTTTTTTTTTTTTAGTCAGCCATCTCCTTCTCATTGTGTACTGACATGGCTCACGCCTTATCCCAACAGCAGTGACTGACAGACCAGAACACAGGTCAAGGCTGGGCAGCTTTTCTCGTTTTTCTGGTTCTGATCTTGACTTTGAAGCCAACATTCAAATCAAATCAAATCAAATCAGCACATGCTCACTGTGCACTCTCTGTGAAATGTGGAAAAGAGCATGAACTGATGCACAAGGGACTACCATTAACAGCTGAACATTAGGAAGCAGGGATACAGGAGTCTCCATGAGGACTTCAAAATGCACATTGGTCACAAGAACTGCCAGCCATAGATCTGGAAAGGACTTGGAGAAGGTCTAGTCCTCCTTCCACATTTAATAGGGTAGGATACGGAGAATCAGACAGGGACTATGCCCTGCACCCAGTCTGTTGTAACTCTCTGGGGCTCAGGTGAGCTGCAGAGTGGTGAAACCAAAAGCCATCACATAAGCAGAGGGCAGAAGTCAGGGCTGAGCTTGGAGTCCTACTTGAACCTGAGTTTGGACCCCAATGTGCAGAGTCTCTCCCTAGCTTCAAGCTGCTCAGGGGGCCGGTGGGAGCTCTGGTCAAGCCAAACCCTTATTGCATAAATATTTTTTTTATCTTCTAAACATCCAAAAATCTGTCCTCTTTTTTTTTTTTCCACTGGTCCAAGCTACCTTCCTTTTTTCCTGGACTGATGCAAGAGTATACACACTTGTTTCCTCAAATCCTCTTTGGTCTTTTGTAATCAGTTCTTTGAACCACATCCAGAATAATATTTAAAATAAGCAAAGAAACACGTGATAATGCCAACGATTTGTTAAAAACCTTTTCATGAAGAAAACAAAACACAAAAACAGATGAGGCAACATTCTGAATGATGTGTCTAGTTTCCATCTGGTCCATCACCTCCTCCCCCATATCCTCAACCTCCTGGGATCTTCCCTGTTCCATCCGCACACCGTCTTTAAGTCTTTCCGAATCAGTGTACTTCTATCTGTCACAGGGCCTTTGCACTTGCTGCTTCCTTCACCAGGCGTGTGTCCTTCCTCTCTTCTCTTAATTAGGTTTGAGAAGAAGAGAGGAAGCTTGTTGAGAACAAGCTTCTCCTGACACTCCTGACAAGACCAAGCACCTGGCCAGAACTTTTTAAAATTTTACACTCAAGTGTGTCCTTTAATTACTGGCTGTCTCCCAACTGGGCTGGCACTACAAGCACAAGAACGCTTTTTTTATGATGAATGTAGCTGCAATTCTCAGGTCACTATCAATTACTTAGCAGATGGCGGGTTAATATTTTATCAAAGACGTAATGAATGAATGAAGAATCTGAGACAAACCCATTTTAAATTAATGAACAAGCCATTACTGAGAACCTCTCCCCTGTGCTCTGTCCTTTGCTGAATAGTGGGCCTTCAGACAAAGAAGAGAAGGCACGGTTTTGTTTGTGATTCAGTGTCAGAACAAGAATGAGACAAGCTGTGTGTTTCTGTCTGTACAACCTAGCATATGCTCCTCAGCATAAAATCACCATCAGCCATGCATCCCCCATCCTGGAAAAAAAAAAACGTGGCTTTCAGTATGAAAGGCTGACCCTAAATACTTTGATTCATTTCCTTGTCCCTCTGCTGGTGACCTTTCAGTGGAAGATAGCTGTCCAATGCTCTAACAGCCTCTCTGCTATCTCTTAATTAAGGAGGGTCAAATAGGGCCTGAGGATTTTTCTGAGACTTGGCAGACAGAGGCTCTGCAGTGATCTTTCTGAAGCCCAGGCAGAAAATCAAGAGGATGTCACAGGATAGGCTTCCCCAACAGACAGAAGGTCCCTGCAGAGGCCATTTCCTGCCGAGATGTCTCCAACCCTAGGGTGCCAGCAACTGGTCACCCAGAGCTCAGCCAGGTAAGTGCAAAGACCTTGTCACCCAACAACGGGATGCACAGCAGGACAATTCACGTACCTCAAGGCATAATTTGCCAACTCTGTGACCCAGGTGTATTTTTACCTGTGTCTGAGTTTTTTGGTACATAAAATCATTGTAAAAATAGGACTGTCTTGGCTATAAGATCACCTGTATAGAGTGCTCAGGAAAGCACCAGGCACAGAGCAGCCCAGGATCTGTGTTAGCACAGATGGGTGGATACCTCGAGTTCAGGCACAGACTGTGTATCCAAGTGTTGGGACCGTGAGCAAGTTGCAGGAGTGGGAAACTGGAGCCCTGAAGATAAACAGCATTGCAGTGGTGGAGGTGGAGAGGCCAGACTGATTTCACCTTTGGTGGAAAGATTTATAATAAAGCTGCTGTTTATGAAGCACTGACTCTGTGCATCAAGTACTCACATCTAGATTTTCTGCTCTATCTAAAGATAAGAAGCCCTCACGTTATTAAGTGAGCCTATACTTGAATCTGCCTTGTTTTCTTGTTTTCAAATAGCAGGCATATGAAGTCCACCTGCCCAAGTCTGTGAGTCAATGACATTCTGGAGTGGGCAGGCACCCTTCAACATACTCCAGGCTGTCCTTGGGCACCAGGGCTCCTTCCTGTTACCATGCCTTCTGGTAAGTTTCTCTACACCAGTTCTCTCATGCTCTGTTAATCTCCCATTTCCTACAAGTATTGCAGGAGAAGAAAGCCTCGCAGAAGCCTGGTTCTTCTCCCTCCTGCCTGGGCTCTGTCTGTCCTGCTAGAAATTATTCTAAGTGCAAATGCACATAGATAATTCCCCTCCTGGCAGGAGCTGCTGGGAAGCATAAAAAGTAGGTCAGCTCATCAGCGTCATTTGTCCCAAGGGGCTATATGAGCCAAGCAAGAGAAAAATGTGTTAATTTGGCCAGGGGAAAAAAAAAAAGTGTCTTTCAATGAATTGTGGTTGCAAAAGGAGTTTGAATTAAATCACTCCAATCATCCATTATTCATTCATCCATTCATCCTTTCATCCTTTTACTCATCTAACATGCACTTAGAAAAAACCAAAGCCCATGCAGGACCCTGGAAATACCAAACCAAAAGGGTGGTCCCCACACAGGGAAAAGTTTACAGGGCTTTGGTACAAAACTGACCTAGGTTTTAATTTAAATTCTGTGCTTTACCTGTGAATAGCCTAGAGTGAGTTGCTTAACATCTCTGAGCCTTAGTTTCTTCATCTGTAAAATGGAGATAATAAATAGCAACCATCAAGGGTACTGTACAGAATAAATGCGTCAAATGTCTACATGGTGCTATTATTGTGATTGTCATCAGTATTACTGCTACTAAAGAGATAATAGAACGTCTTTAAGGAAACCAAAACAAATAAGTCGGAACAAGCATTTGCTATTATAACCTATTATTTCACAAAACTCCCCTTCTAGAATGTAAGAGAGAGGGATATAAAGGTTGGGAGACCTTCCTAAGACAGAAGCTCAGTGGTTTTAGTATTGGGCACTCATGGGTTATCCTTTCTCCCACATCTGTCAGCAAACACCACCATCAATATCCTGTTATTTATCACTCAGCATGATCGGCCTGAGCAAAGAAAAAGTAGCAGGTCAGAGGGAATACCCCCATTCACATAGGCAGATGGCTGAGAAAGCAGTCAGGGTCAGAGTGCATCACCAGCCGAGCATCAATCCGCAAAGGGAAACTGTGAATACAAAGGCAAGTGTGCTCAGGGATGTGCCAGTGGGAGACAGCTCATCTCCACTGGGATCTGAATTCGGCACATCAGCACATTTTTATTCACTATGTTTTTAAAGTTTTATTGACATATAGCCAATTTACAAGTTTGTGACAATTTCTGCAAAGAGATTCAGTTATACATGTATGCACATCCAATTTCTTTCAGATTATTTTCCTACATAGATTATCACAGAATCCTGTTTAGAGTCCTCTGTTATACAGCAGGTCCCCAATGACCAATCATTCCATATACCAGTTTACATATGCCAGTCCCAAACCCCCAATCCATCCCTCTCCGACTGCTACCTGTCCCCTTTGGCTAGAATAAGTTTATTTTCAAAGTCTGTAAGTCTATTTGGCAAATAAGTTCATTCGTATGTTTTTTTTTTTTAGATTCCACATCTAAATGATATTATATGATGATTGTCTTTCACTGCCTAACTTCACTTAGTATAATAGTCTCTAGGTCCATCCATGTTGCTGCAAATGGCAGGATTTTTTTCTTCAATTTTTAAGGCTGAGTAATAATCCATTGCATATACATATGACACCTTCTTTATCCAGTCCTTTGTCAGTGGACACTTAGGTTGCTTCCCTGTCTAGGCTATTATAAATAGTGTTGTGTGAACATTGTGGTGTATGCCTCTTTTGAAATTATGATTTTCTTCAGATAAATTCCCAGGAGTCAGTTTACGTAACACAATGGCCCCGTGAGCCATTATCATCCTCCTTTTGCAACGATGGTGCAGAAAGATAAGAAATGTGGAACAACCTGTCCACAACCTGTCCAAAGTCCCACAGCTGGGGTAGCCATCGTTGGATCACAGAGCTTTCTGACTCCATACCCAAGACTTGCTACTGATGCAGCCCCTTCTATGTTGTGGACTCTTCCTGGCTTGGCCATTCTGTTTGGCTGGGGGAGTGAGGAGGGGTCATATTTAGTATTTGATGGAGCACCACAGTACTTCCTCACTTGAAAGAAAAGGGTGACTCTTGTACAAAACATCTCAATTAAACTAATTTAATAGTGCAATGATTCTTCTTTTTTTTGCCTTTTTTGGTCATTTTAAGGCTGCACCCATAGCATGTGGAGGTTCCCAGGCTAGGGGTCTAATTGGAGCTCTAGCTGCCGGCCTACACCACAGCCACAGCAACACCAGATCCGAGCCGCATCTGTGACCTACACCACAGCTCACGGCAACGCCGGATTGTTAACCCACTGAGCAAAACCAGGGATTGAACCCGCAACCTCATGGTTCCTAGTCGGATTCGTTAACCGCTGCGTCACGACAGGAACTCTGTGCAACAATTCTAAATCTAGCAATTGCTTGTCTGAGTGTTGGGGTGGAAATGAGGCTTGGAAAGTATCTCACAAGGAGCTGTAATCATCTGATATATGTAAGAAGGATCCACTGATCCTGGTTGTTGCCTTAAACCCTTTTCATTCATGACATTTTTCACTTTACTAAAAAGGATGAATTCCAATGCTTCCTGAAAGTAGTTATAGTTTTCTGCAACTGTATGTTCCTGTCCAAGATGAGTGATCTTGTAATTTCAATGTGTGAACCAGTATTGTGTAGACAAAAGAATATCCTCACACTAGATTTGCACAAAATTTGTAGAAAAAGCTGTGGGTCAGATGCTGACCCACCCCATTTTATAGGTGAGGAGGCTGAGGCTTACAGGGCTGAATGACTTTCAGAAGACCTCACGTTTCATTCAATAATGAATTTGAATTTGAACCCAGCACGGACAGACCCTTTCCAAGACTGTGCAACCTCCCCTCAAACAGATCTTGGGATTTTTAGGGGTTTTTTTTAATTTATTATTTTTATTAAAGTATAACTGATTTATAGCATTGTGTCAGTTTCTGCTCTATAGCATAGTGACCCAGTCATATATATTTGTGCATTCTTTTTCTCATATTATCCTCTATCATGGTCTATCCCAAGAGACTGGATAGAGTTCACTGTACTGTACAATAGAACCTTATTGCTTCTGGTTTTCTTTATCAGGAATTCCTAATAAAGTCCCAGGGCCATGGTGTTTTATGAGCATTTTTAAACTTGACCTAACTCATAATTAAATAGTGCCTAATCACAATGGCAATGATTGATCTGGCCACACTATTGAGACACCTCTGTTGAGGCTGAAGTGGGAGGTTGAGTCACTTCTCAGGACTTTGTAAAAACTACTACAACCTGACTTTTGCTAAAACCCAAGGAATGTTCCATACAAGAGCATGGTTTTCTGGGCTGTGGGCTGGAGGCCCACAGCACCTGCTATGACAATCTACTCTCTTCTCTGCATTTCTGCACAGGCTTCAGAAGCTCTTGCCCCAAGTGGCAGGACTTCCTCTGCAAGTTTCTTTCTTTCTTCCTCCATTCTGGCTCCTCCTTGTGGGGTGGAGACTGGCTACAGCCACCTTGATTATCTGGGGGTGCTGATAGTCACCCCTGCTTTGTGTTTTTGGCACATGAACTGAGTCAGACATTCCAATTCTCCTATGTAGGGAGCAGTGGAGGTCAGTGGGCCCTCCTCGTGATGTTTTGCTAAGGTGTGGGTCCTGGGAGGCCCTTGCTCTTTTGGTTTATTCCCCAGAGCTGCCCAAGGAGACTGTGCACCCTAGATTGCACTTGCCTTCCTCACAGGAACTCAGGCACTGCCCCTTCTACTGTCAGCTCCTCTCTCTCTCTCTCTCTCCCTCTCGCCACCCAGGGCTGTTCTGGAAAGTCCTATTTTACTGACAGCCCACACTCCACACCTGCCATCTCTGCTTTCACAGACCAGCATGACCAGTACAGATTGCTACTATGAAGGAACTGGACTTCTTTCAGAGTGAGAGGAAAGCAAAATAATTGGAAATAACTTCACAAGGTACAGTAGCAGGTGAAGGAATGAAGGGTAGTTGACTGGTCCTAGTCCTGACTCATCAGAGAAGTAGCTCCTGCCCTGAGAACGTGCTCTGGTGGTCCCCACACCTCAAGTATTTAGTTCATCCCCCTGCATCTCCCCATGTAGACACAGACCTATTTTTTGCGTGCAGGGCCTTCATCACGCTGTATGTGCTCCCATACCCTACCGTCACCCTTCATGTGGGAAGGGTCTTTTTCAGGTAGAACCAATCCATTTGGCTTTATTTTCTGCCCTTTCTCCCAAAATCAATCATTTTACAGTTAGTTGCCCTACCACACGGAGTCCACAAACAGCAAGAAGCATGTGCCATGCCGTTTGGAATGCCCAGGCTTGTCCCAAGGTGCAGCTCTATCAACACTTATCAGATAACTATTTTGTGCCAAGACACGCAGAGTCTTTGCTTGGCTATGTCCAGGGTCATTAGACACAATCACAGCCCCTCCTCCCCAACAGGCATGGTCTGAGGTGGGTGTCTTAGTTAGCAGTGTCACTAGAACAAAATACCATAGACTGAATGGCTTACATAAGAGATATTTACATGTCACAGTCCTGGAGGCTGGAAGTCTGAGATCAGGGTATCAGCAGAGTCAGGTTCTCACTTCCCAGCTGGCAGAAGATGGCACTCACTGTGCACACATATAGTGTCTCTTCCTCTAAGAATGCTAATCCCATCGTGAGGGCCTCACCCTCATGAGTTTGTCCAATCCTCATTGCCTCCCCAAGAACTCACCTCCACAAAACATTACGTTTGGGGTTAGAGCTTCAGCATATGAATTTTGAGGAAACATGGGCATTCAGTTCATCACCTTCCACCTTCCCACCAAAATTCATGTCCTTCTTGTATATAAAACAGATTCACTCCATCCCAGTAGCTTCCCAGATCACTCCAATATCACCTCTAAAGCCTAAGGTCCAAAGTCTCACTAAATATCACTGAAATCAGACATGAATGAGACTTGTGTAGAATTCATGCTGAGGCAAAATTCCTCTTTGGCTTCGAACTGTGAGACCAGATAAGTTATGTACTTTCAAAATGCAATTGTGGGACAGGTGTAAGACAGACATTGACATTTTGAGAAAGAGAGAGAAGAGATAAAGGGGAGAAAAAGGAAAAAAAGTGGTTATAGATCCCAAGCAAATCCAAAACCTAGCAAGGCAAACTCCATCAGATCTTAAAGTTCAAGTATAATCCTATTTGACTTAAAGTTTTACCCTCCAGGCATCTATGCCTCGGCCAAACACAAAACTGCAGTGAGCCACATTTCAAAACACAGGACCGCTTTCTGTCAGTGCTTGCACTTATGGGGCTGTCAGGCCATGTGTCTTTCCTTGATCAACAGTTACCCAACATTCGCAGGTACAATTTAATTGTATAAGCGAGACAAAGAATAATTAGACCCACATCAAGGAATCTACAGATGTAGGGGAGGACAATGCAGACTGTTCAAGGAAATGATGTTATATAAATGCAAATCCACTCAGGAAACTGCGTACCTCTGGGTAAGTCAGAGAGAATGAAGGTGAGAGAAGAAATTTTAAAATATGTTGTCCATCAGCAGATTTGGTGCCATTTCTATTAGAATTTCACGCCTTTGTATAGCTCACTGCCATGATTAACAGCCAGACCTGGGCTCACCGAAGGCAGAGACAAGTCTTAACCACCTCTAAGTAAGCACACACAGAAAACCTCTGAGTTAGGAGTTAACGTTAGTAATTTGTGAATCAGAATTTTGTGAGTCTGAAAATAAGAAAGATGAAGGTTCAAGGTCACGTAGCCAATAAGTGGCTCAGACACATTTTCTTTCTCTGAAGCCAGTTTTCTAAAATATACTCCCTTGTACATTCTCCATCCTGTGAAAGGGAGCCTGCAGTTACTGAATCTGTTCTCTTTTGGTTTTAAGGGAGGCATTAGCATTGAAGAGGCTCAAAGAACTCCTGCAATAAAGATCTCCTTTACCAAGATGTGCTCACCTCCCTGTGAATACAGAGACAGATAAAAAAATTAACATATCAAATGGACCTTGAAAGACCCTGAACCAGCATCCTGCTGCCTCTCTCTCCTCCTTGACTGTTTCTCTGGCCCATGAGCTTGAGAAAATCAACCCAAGATTTGACTGATGGCTCTGCAAAAACCGGGACACAGTTCAGGGAGGAGATGTGAGCTCAGGCCCAAGTCACTAGCCGCGTGTGGGCTTGCAAATGTAAGTTGAAGTTACCTAAAATTAAATAATACAAAATTTTTAAGTCACAGCAGCCTTATTTTAAGTCAATAAAAGCTAGCTGTGGCCAGTGAATACAGAATTTGACAGTAGAGACACAGAATATTTGCATTACGGCATGGAGTTCTAGTAAACAGGGCTGAAATTTAGATTTAAGGTCCCATATGAGACCACTTGGAGAATTAGCTCCACCGACCGCATTGTCAAGATTCCACGCTCTGTCCTCTAGGCTCTCTGGTTGCCCTCAACCATGGGAAAGGGCTTAAATGCCAGCTTATGTTCCTTCTCTGAAAATGAGGCTATGGCCTGCACTTTCTTACTTCTTACGGGTGATGGGAATAAAATGTGATAATATATACAGAAACGGTTTAGATTCATATAATATCTTTCTGGCTAAAATTCAAAAGTATCATTATGTCCCTCTGAGCACTATGCTTCCCCTGTATTTAGAAACATAAATATTCAGATACCTATACAATCCCTTTTGAATGAAGACCAGCATTTATAAACAATGACTTTTAAAAAAATCCTGCTGGTTTTTACTGGCTCCATTATCAAAAGGATGTTTTTGTAGCTATCTATCTTGCCTACCTCTGCCAGGCACATTTTCCTAAAATATCCATATTTTTCCCCACACCCTCCCCTGCCCCAAAACCAACAATGGCTCCCTACCATGTTTAATTCTGACTCCTCTTCCACAGGTTTTCCAGCCATTACTGTGGTCCCCTCCCCAACTCCTGCCCCACTTCCCACTCACCCAGCTTCTCTGGCCTCTTCCATAAACAGCACTGCAAAGATCAGAGTCATGGATGGACTGCTCCTAGAGGAATAAGAATGGGCTGAGTCCTGGCAGGAGACTGAAAGTTGCAATAAAGCAATTATTGTCATACATAAAAGATTATGTTCTACATCTTTTGTTTCTAATGCTAGACGTTATTCTTTCCCGATATGTAGCTTCAGCTTTTCTTCAAATATTTAGCTTTGCAGTGGTATTTGTTATACACTGCCAAAAACAGAAAAAAATCTTATTTGAAAGTTTTATAAGCTGATGTATATGATCATTCAAAATTAATAATGGGTATGTTCAGATAAATATGTAAAAATATATATCTAAGATGCAAATTTTTTATTCCTTCAAACTTTAATAAAATATGTACAGAATCAAAAAAATAAAAAGAAGGAATGATCAAGAGTAATGTTTCGGGAGTTTCCGTCGTGGCTCAGTGGTTAACGAATCCAACTAGGAACCATGAGGTTGCGGGTTCGATCCCTGGCCTTGCTCAGTGGGTTAAGGATCCGGCGTTGCCGTGAGCTGTGGTATAGTTTGCAGACGCGGCTCAGATCCCGCGTTGCTGTGGCTGTGACGAAGGCCGGCAGCTACAGCTCCTGTTAGACCCCTAGCCTGGGAACCTCCATATGTAGCAGGTGTGGCCCTAGATAAGGCAAAAAGACAAAAAAAAAAGAATAATGTTTCAGAGAAAAGGAGGGGAAACTGAGGCCATATCCCCACACCTGTTGCCAGAACTCAGCCTTTGCTCACCAGTGCGGAATAGAAACTTGGAGACAGAGATTGGGCCGAAGGAAAAAATAGCTTTATTGTTTTGCCCGCCACAAAGGAGGATCACAGCAGGCTAATGCAACAAAGACTGTGCCCCCCTTAGCAGAGACTGGGAGGTGGTTTTATAGTTTTGGGAATGAAAAATAGGGCCACAGATAAAGATCAGTGTACAGGTAAGCTTGCATTGCTTTCAAAACTGGTGTTTAGTGGTCTGGTGGTCCTCTTTCAGAAACAAAGAATGTTTCATTAACATCTTTCATTTGTTGAGGATTTACTTCTGTAGGAGAACCCAAAGGTATTGTCGTCTATATTCCTTGAGGAGGGACCAGGACTTTCCCCCAAAACTGCACTATCCTTTCTTTTTCTTTCTTCCTTTCTTTTTTTTTGCTTTTTAGGGCCACACCTGTGGCACCTGGAGGTGCCACGGCCACAGTAACGTATCTGAGCCGCGTCTGTGACCTACATCATCTCACGGCAACGCTGGATCCTTCACCCACTGAGCAAGGCCAGGCATCAAACCTGCATCCTCATGGATGCTAGTCGGGTACATTAACTGCTGAGCCACGCACTATCCTTTCTTGATGGTTCCTTCCTAGTGTCTGCATCCCCTCCCTCCCTTGAACAGCAACTCTTTCAACCTGCCCTTTGGAACTCAGGGAATTTCAGGAAGGCTGAAGCTTATTCCCCCCAAAACAAGAAATGGGAGACGCAGAAGGCTTGTGTGCCCAGGAGCCCACATGGCTCTGCTCGGTTTCACCCCCATGTCCCTGTTCACAGCGCTCACCCTCGTGATGTTGTCCCCATGCATCAGGTTCCACAGAGAGTGGGTCTGAAAGCAGGGAGTCTGAGGGTCAAAAGCCATGTTTTTTCTGATTTTCTCCCAAAGGTATCTTATCAAATATCCATTTGCTAAGCACCAGCCTTCTCAGATCTTAGGGGTAACATGTGTCCTCTTACTCTAAGTCAATAATCCAAACTCCTCTTTGCTCAAGTCCCCTTCTCATGTTTTATTCTTCAGTAAATTTCTTCTCCTGGGTAAAGTCTCAGATGCTCAGCCTGGCATTTAAGTCCCTTTCTGATCCATCTCTTCAGGTTCATCTCCACCACTTCTGGTACCTGAAAATGAAGGAGGACTAGGGGCTCACTGCCACCTGGGCTGTCACCTCTATGCTTTCTCCGAGTACACTGAGCATCCTCTCCTCTGATTCTGTACCTCCAACTTCAAGGACTGCACTGGCTTTCTTCATACCTGGAATGAAAACCAAACCCCTCACCATAGCCTGTTGTTTTTTTTTTTTTAATTTAATTTTACTGAAGTATAGTCGATACACAATGTTGATTTGTTTCAGGTGTACAGCAAAGTGATTCAGTTATACGTATAATTACATCCACTCTTTTTTCCCATATAAGTTATTATAAACTATTCAGTTGATTTTCCTGTGCTACAAGTAGGTTCTCATTAATCATCTCTTTTATACAGTAGTGTGTGTGTGTTATTCTCACCCCCCCAACTCTTCCCTCCTGGCAGCAGTTTCACCAAAGGTAATTATGCAATCGGATTTGAAATCTGTGAGTTTGTTTCTGTTTTATTAATAAGTTCCTTTGTATCATTCTTATTAGATTCCACGTATAAGTGGTATCATATGATATTTGTCTGAAGAAGATATACAGATGGCCAAAACACATGAAAAGATGCTCAACACAGTTATTATTAAAGAAATGCAAAACTACAACAAGGTATCACCTCATACGAGTCAGAATGGCCATCAACAAAAAGAATACAAACAATAAATGCTGGAGAGGATGTGGAGGAAAGGGACCCTTCCTACACTGTTGGTACACTGACCTTTCTCTCCTTGACAGAAAACCTCAACACCTCCCCCAAGTGCCTCTCACTCCTTAACACTCTGTCCAACAAGGGAAGTCTTACTTGATATTTTTATCTGTTTCATTCATTACCGAGAAAGCGTTCAATACTTATTTATTTTTCTATTTGTACTTTTAGGTTCCATCGGTTTTAGCTTCATGTATTTGAAGCTATGCCATTAGGTGCATGCAGGAATGCATTTGTTATGTCTTCCTAGTAAATTAAAGCACATTTTATTCTTTTGGTCCTAGTAATGCTTCTAAAACCAGACATGGCCCTGTGGTGCTCCTGGGCGCAAGAGCCTTGCTGTGTCCCCCATTTCTTATTCTTAGGTAATGGGCTTTGTTCAGCCACCATGACGTTCCCTGAGTTCCTAGGGACAGGGTCAGACAGTTGCTGATCAGGGAAGAGGGGAACAGTCAAGCAACAACAGTACAGCCTTGGGCAGGATCCTGGTTCCCTTTCAAGGAATACACATAATAATACAGGCATATACACCTAAAAAAAAGTTTCATATATATGTATAAAATTATGATATATGCACACATGCTCATACACTGTTTTATCGCCATACAATTTTAACACATCTGTAGGTTTGTGTACTCATCATTTCAGTCAAGATACATACAGTTTCAATACCACAAAACACCTTGTGTTTCCCTTTACAACCAAAGCCACTTCCCTTGCCAATCCATTCCAGCCCTTGGCAACCATTCATCAGTTCTCCATTTCTACAGCTGTCATTTAAAAATGTTATATAAACGGAATCACGCAACATGTAAATTTTGTGGTTGACTTGTTTTTAATTAGCACGATTCCTTTGAGATACAACCAAGCGTCAATATCTCTTCCCCTGCTCCTCCCCCAACCACCTCTTTCTCCCCCTCCTCCATCTCCTCCTTCTTCATCTTTTTTCTTTTTTTGAGTACGGTGGTTTGAGTTTGCTTAACCATCCTGCCTGTTGAAGGATGTCTAGCTTGTTTCCAGTTCTTGCAATTATGAATACAGCTGCTATTAGCATTCATGCACAGATTTTTGTGTGAGCATACTTTCAAAATGTTGTACCATCTTTTATTCTGGTCTCCATGTGTTCAAATTAGATATGCACTTTTATTCAAATTTGTGTTGCTCTAAAGGTGATGTATTATTTCCCTCTGGCTGCTTTTAAGATTTTCCTTTGTTTTTAAATTTTTGAAGCTTAATTATTATGTGCATTGGCATGGATTTTCTTGAGCTTGCCCTGTTTGGGATTTTGCTCAGCCTCTTAAATATATAGGTCTGTGTCTTTCACTAAATTTAGGAAGTTATAACTTCTTTATCTTCACTCACCTCTCTTTCTGGGACTTGTATCCTTTGTCATGATACCAAGGATAGGATGATGATAATGATGATGATGATTATCATCCCGTGTCCCTGAGTCTCTATTTTTTTAATCTGTTTACTACAGATCATTCAGATTGAGTAAATTCTGATAATAGGTACCTAGGTTCATTGACTCTATAGTCTGTCATTTCCACGCTACCGTTAAGCTCAGTCAGGAGGTTTCATTTTAAATTTCTGTTATTTTATTTCTCGTATTACTTTTTCCAGCTTTATTGAGGCACAAGTGATAAATAAATTTGTGTATATTTAAAAAGCACAATGTGACTATTTTCTTTAAATTATTTTGTCATAGCTTCTGTTTCTTCACTGAGATTTTCACTTGTCTCAAAAGAATATTTTGAAGTATTTTTATTATGACTGCTTTAAGATCTTGGTCAGATCATTCTAACATCTGATTCATTATTGTTGGCATCAGTTGATTGTCTTTCCTCAAGTTGTGATTTTGCTAAATGTTGCTACGGTAGAATTCTATTGTATCCTGGACATTTAAACTGTTACGTATAAGACCAGGTTCTATTCAAATCATGCAGTTTAGCCCTGTTTGGGCTTAACACACAGTTCCTGGGCTACTTTGTGGACTGTGGTTCAAATGACAATTTAGTGATCAGAATCTTTGGGACGTTATTTTGGTCCACCTGAGTTAAATGAGACCCCTGGCACACACCCTGGTTAACCTGAGATGGAAGAGTATTTCTGCAGGACAGGCTATTTGATGTCTCTTGGAGGGGGAGTGGAATCTGAGGCCCACAGGGACAGAGACTTCTCTGGCTGGGTGTTTGTCATGGTTGGTTCCCCATTGCCCATGGGGATTGGAGAGCGTCTTCTGGTCTAGGCACTGCATGAAGCAGGATCCCTCCTGCCAGCACCTTGGTGTCTTTGGACAGTCAACCAGTGCCATTTATGATATTCTAACAATGTCTAATACAGATAGCCATTCATTAAGGAAAAAACTTGCAAGTTATATACCAGATATCCCCATAGGAGCACAATGTATTAATTGTATCCAAACAAATATGGCAGCTGCTGTTGCTGGTGTATTTTCCAAATATTTTTCTAAGAGTAAAACCTTTGAGGTCAGGAAGACAAGGTCTGCCTTTCAGCTACTGCTTAAGCATGTCTTGTTCTACTGATACTGTGGCACTTGGTGGCAAACCGCTAAATCTGAGACTACTCCACTTCTCTTTGATAACATATTTTTTTCAGAGTTGTGAGGACAGTGTCTCCTCTTCAGCTGAGACTCTTTACACAATATTATTCTTTAAGGAACAAGAGGAAAGAAACACCTCAGCCCTCATATCTTGTGATATAGCTAACATCAGCGGTTATGGTCCACTAGCTAGGTGCCTGGTCACAGCCCTTGCACTGATGAAATCACCCAGAAAGCTGTGTGGGCATACGGGTCCCTGTGCTAAGGGGTCTGCTTAGTGGTCAGAGAAGAGGAAATGACATGTGACCAATAGCTGCACATGCACATGCACACGCACGCGCACACACACACACACACACACACACTCACATTCCATTTAGATACTGTGTGTAGTATAAACATGCTTATTTAAACTTTATTATAGGAGTTCCCATCATGGTGCAGCAGAAACAAATTTGACTACCATGAGGTTGTGGGTTCAATCCCTGGCCTCACTCAGTGGGTTAAGGATCTGGCATTGCCGTGACCTGTGGTGTAGGTCACAGATGTGGCTCAGATCTGATGTTGCTGTGTCTGTGGTGTAGGCTGGCAGCTGTAGTTCCATTTGGACCCCTAGCCTGGGAAATTCCATATGAAGCAGGTGCGGTCCTAAAAGGCAAAAAATAAAATAAACTCTACTATAAAGTATGTTCGGTTACCATAAAACTCTCTCAGTAGTATCTTTGCCAAGATGGTCCTCACAGAAAAGGATCAGAGCAAAAGTCTTCATTTTGGAGTTGGACCCAGTATCATCCAGCCTAGCTCTTTTTTCTTCTTTTTTTGGCTGCCCCGTGGCATATGGACTTCCTGGGCCAGGGATCAGAAAGGAGGAACAGTTTCTACCTAGGCCACAGCTGCAGCAATGCTGGATCCTTCAATCCACTCTGCTGGGCTGGGGGTCCAATGTACATCCTGGCTCTACAGAATAAGGCAGATCCCATTGCGCCACAGCGGAACTCCCAGTCTGTCTCTTAATAGCATCTGCTCTCAGGTAAGTTTCTCAAAATCATGGTGCCTCAGTTTCCACCCTTATAAAAAGGAGTATTAACACATGGTTTGTCAGTTTTACAAAGCTGGTGTTGGTGCAGCTAGAATTTTCTAAGGCAGGTGTAACCTCTTAATAAATTATTCAATAATCCATTGTAGCAATTTATCTTCACTTTCCTTATACATCATTTCTAACACCATTGTCTTTGTTATCTTGGATGTGTTTGCCTCGTTTTCTAAGAAGAAAAGGAAAGACTGAAAATGTGAGCTCTGAATGACAGGCTGCTATCTCATCCAGCCTTAATGAATACTACTCTGCACTGTGAAAGTAGAGTGGGGACAATTTGAGGGGCTTCCATGCATACAGAGCAATGCTAGGAGCCATTTAGGGTGAATGAAGAAAGAGAAAATGAAAGTGAGACATTTGCAAACATTTTTTTTCCCAAGGAAGAAATCATGAAGCCTGGCTAAGAGCTGTTGAACTTCTTATCCCAGATGTGGATCTTCTCTGCTCAATCCCATCGTAAATGCTATGAATCCAGCCCAAATGGAGATGTACCACTGATGGCTCAGCACGAAAATTGTCCATTCACTTTCTGTGACTCCTTTTGTCACTGGGGCAGTAAGGAGTGTTCTCTCACTTGCAGATGGCCCTGCACTGCTTGGCAAGTAAAAAATCCAGGCGAGTCTGATGAATAGGTGCATCATTCCACAAAGGGCAGTTGTCTCAGCAGCAATCTGGGGAAGCAGCTTGCCTCGCTCTGCCATGTACGGTGGGAAAACCAGCATCCACTTCAGGGAGCTTGGACAATGAATCATGATACTCTATGGCACCTGTTTTACTGTCTTTTGGAGCTGACTCTCAGTCACCCAGCACCATCATTTATAGAATCCTTTACAGTTTACTAGGTAGCCCTGGGGACAAATACTATACAAGGCTGCCTTACAACCCAGGTGACTTCTAACTTGGGGGTGCAATGGAGGGCAGAGACAAAGAGACTTTAGGAAGCCCAGCCTCTGTCACACATAGAGAACTATGATGTAGGGATGGGGAGGAGGGACTGTGGGACATTAAGTCCAAGATCAACAGGTAAGTCTTCAGGTAGAACCAAAGATGCCCACCAGTAGAGCAGGGTCGACACAGAAATGGACCCCCAGGAGCCCTGAGAAGAGGGGTCTTTAAAAGAGGGAGGCAAAATTCAGAGAAAAAGGAGATGGAGTGGCAGAACATGAGGTTGAGGGGATGAGCTTCAAGGGTGGAGGAAAGAGCTGTGAGTCGAGGGATGTGGGCAGCTCTGGAAGGTGGAAAGGACAAGGAAACGGATTTTCCCCTGGATCCTCCAGGGGGAATGTGGTCTTGGCTTTAGATTTTTGGCTTCCAGAACTGTGAGATAATAAAGTTGTGTTGTTTTTAACCACTGAGTTTGTGGTAATTTGTTATAATAGCAATGGGAAGCTAATACACCAGTGGACCACCAGAGACAGGGTTACTAAACACCTGGAAGAGAAAGTGCCTGGGGTGTCCAAAAACAGGTACCTCACTCATGTAGCCCTGCAGGTGAGCAATGAGGACTGGAACCTGCCCAGCCACAAAGTCTCTCCTCATATTTACATTTCACCAAAACTCTAGCATGTGGATTTATGCTTTCTGAATGTCTACTCTTTCACTTAAATTTCTATGATGTCTTCTTTACAGCTTTTTCACAGCATTGCCCACTCTTATTTCTCTGAGGATATGATGGACTGTTACCTCTAAGTGTATTTTCTGTTTGCTTTGATCTTCATCATATTATAGGCTCAGTCAGATGTCTCAAGATACTTGGCATTCTGATTTCATTTAGGAGTTAAAAACTGAAAAGATTCCAGGAAGCTCTGAGCACTGCAAGACAGGTTTCTCAGCCTTGACACTGTTATTGTTTTGAAAACAATACAGGGGAGTCCAGGTAGAGCAGTCCATATGTGTCAGCCTTCCAGAACATATAACATAGAGCAGGTGACAATGAAGGGAGGAGGTTGGAAGGGGCAGGAAACAGACAGCAGCCAGATTAGGCATCATTGTTCCCATTTTCAGAAAGGAAAACTGAGACTCAGAGAGATCAACTAGGTCTGGTCATAGCCAGTAAACTGCCTAGAAGAAGTTGAATTGGGGAGGTCTATATTTTGTCTAAGGATGAGTGTGGTTTTGGTTGAGATGAATTAAGCCAACTTTGAGGAAAGTAAGTTGCCCTCCATTACATGGGTGGACCTCATCAATAACCTGAAGGCCTGAATAACAAAAGACTGACTTTCCCTGACCAAGAATGGATTCTGCAGTACAGCACTGGCTTTACTCTGGGTTTCCAGCCTTCTGACCCACCATGCAGAGCTGGAGCTTGCCAGCCTCCATAATTGTATGAGCCAACTCCTCAGAATAAATCTCTCTCTCTCTCTCAGTTACAGAGATTAGATTGGAAGTCTGAGATCAAGGTGCTGGCAGGGTTGGTTCTTCCTAAGGCATTTTTCCTTGATGTGTAGATGGCCATCTTCTCCCCATGTCTTACACTTTTCTTTCCTCTGTGTGTGTCTGTGTCCAATCTCCTTTTCTTATAAGGACACCAGTCCCATTGGATGAGAGCCACCTCTTTGGCCATACTTTAACTTAATCACCTCTTTATTTATTTATTTA
>PVHT020000141.1:5440168-5498153 GCA_004024745.2 Catagonus wagneri
GGGTCTTATCGGAGCTGTAGCCACTGGCCTACGCCGCAGCCACAGCAACGCAGGATCCGAGCCGCGTCTGCGACCTACACCACAGCTCACGGCAACGCCGGATCGTTAACCCACTGAGCAAGGCCAGGGACCGAACCCGCAACCTCATGGTTCCTAGTCGGATTCGTTAACCACTGCGCCACGACGGGAACTCCTTAATCACCTCTTTAAAGACCCTGTGTCCACATACAGTTCCATTCTGAGCTACCGAATGAAGGTTAAGTTTTCAATACATGGAATTGGGGTGGGAGGCAAAGACACAATTCAGTCTGTAATAGCAATTTTTCAATAACACACAGCTTAGAAAGGTGGATTCATGTGAGCATTTGGACAGATAGTGAGAAGTGCAGGAGGACTTGAGGCTGGCCACTCATGTTCTCTCTCAAGCTGCTTCACTTTGCTTCTCCCCAGATTCCCCACCAAGCCACACGGAGGCTTCTGTCGGCACGGGTCCCACAGGGAAGAGTTGTAACCATCAGCCTCTGAGTTAGCCCAGAACTTGTCTTTGGGGGACTACTCCAAGATCCAGTAAGAGTCTGTTGGGTGCCTCTCCTGATGACCTCAGGTGAGAGAAGAAACTTCAAGGGCCTGGTGGAGAAAGGACTACGTAAGTCCTATGAGGTGCCCAGGTATTCTTATAGCTGCTTCCCCCAGTTCTGTTCTCTGCTTCTCTCAGTCTTTCTATTTCTCCCTCTTTTCTCCCTCCCAATTCAGTCACCATGAATGTCCTGCTGGCATCCTTGCCCATCCAGCAGATGGGCGCCAAGACACTAACCTTCCCACAGTAACCTCAACAGAATGCCACCAGAAGTTAGGAGACAGTCCTTCAGCCCAGCGTATCCATCCACACTGGCCCCATGCACAGCCAGGCCAGCATGTGATGGTCTTTCGGCGGCTTGCGCTTGCGTTTTACCAGATGCTCCACAAAGAACAATCCTGGTTTATGGCCTCATGAGCATTTGTAAAAGGACTTCCAAATTTAGGTTAGTCACATTCCAACCTAAGGACACTGCATGGCAAGAATGCTAATCATTGTAAGTTATTGGTACCCACGGTTTGTATGATGGGGCTGCAGGGCACTGGCCAGATGTGCTCACTGGTCCAAACAGGTCTCATCTTTCCTTTGCTGTATTTTGCTTTAAAAACGAGTCTTGATTGGATATCTCTTGGGATAGAACATGATGGAAGATAGTATGAGAGAAAGAACGTGTGTATATATATGTATATATGTATGACTGGGTCACTATGTTGTACAGAAGAAATTCACACAACACTGTAAATCAAGTGTGCTTTAATAATCAAAAAAACAAACCAAAAAAATCCTTAAAAAAAAGTATTGAAAAGTAAGAAAGAAAATTATGTACAACACTTAGGACAATTTGTAGTTTGACAGGAGTGGAACATGTCTCTCCTTCTTCTCCAGCTTTTCACCAAATATGCCCAGGAGGTGAGACACCTTCCTGGGACGGCAACCTGAACTTTACTTCTCAGAGCCTGAAATAAAGAGAGAAAGACATTTGAACAAGCCAATCCATGGGGGATAAAACATCCAGTTGGCATTGTTAAGACTTAATGAGTACATCCTAAGCAACTCTGGCAATTATTTACCAATGATGTATGACAAGTTGCTGTTTATACAGGCTGATCAAATGTTACAGTTTCATTAATTTGCCCTTCATTAGCTATTTAATTTTGCTAATGATCTCATCTACATAGACTGTTCTGCCCTCAGAGATGCCAGCTCACTGACAAAGCCTTATGGGGTGCAGCACATTCTGCCCCTGCGCATGTGAAAATGGACATTGCTCAGCCCCAATGCCCCCTCCCACTACTTAAGCTTCAAAGTGGTGCAATCTGGAGTTCCCATCACAGCTCAGGGAAAACGAATCTGACTAGTATCTGTGGGGACACAGGTTCAATCCCTGACATCGCTCAGTTGGTTAGGGATCCAGTGTTGCCATGAGCTGTGGTGTAAGCCATAGACATGGCTCAGATCCAGCATTTCTGTGGCTGTGGTGTAGGCCACTGGGTACAGCTCCTATTTGACCCCCACACTGGGAACATCCATATGCCGCAGATGCAGCCCTAAAAAGACAATCTTATAAAAAATAAAAGTGGAGCAATCTTTGTATTGATCAATGAGTAATAATCTCACTTAGAAAACTGTACATTTCTTGGAAAGGTAGGAATTATATAAGCAGCAAATCTGTTCACGGTGTGTGATTGCCCCAAAGTAACGAGGATGCTCATCATCATTAACTGCCTTTCCTCCAGACTGACTCATACCCACCTCTGCCATCAACATTTCTTCTCTGCCACCCTGATCCCTGATAGCACTGACGATGAGGCCCAATGACCCCAGGGGCAGGGAGCTGTAGGGAGGAGACACGGAGCACTGGGTGCAGAATTACACCATCCTAGCAAGGATTCCTGGATCTGGTCCTGGCTGCATGCCTGCATGAGCCCTTTTGCCTCCCTGTATCGATGTTTACTCATTTGTGAAATGGAGACAGGATTACATATGCCAGAAGATTCAAAGTTGAAATTATGGAAAGGACTTGGTAAAGAGCAGAGATACACAGCAGCGAGTTGGCTCTCCGTCACTGGATCAGAAAAAAAATGAATCCAGTCCCTGAAAGCAAAGAACCAAAGTGGGAGAAGACTGGTGAGGGTGGATGGTAAGCCTCTTATAAGCCCCCAAAGCTGAAATATAAATAAAAACCACTTTCTAAAATGAAAAAAAAGTCCCCAAATGAGATGAAATAAAGTCAACTCTGTAGCACCTTCACCTGTAACATACGATTGTAACCCTCCCCCACCAGCCAGTGGCAGGCCTGGAGCACTGGACTGAGTGGAAGCACCAGCTGACCCGCCAGGAGATGGCCAGCAGTAAGCCTGAGGTCAAGTCAACTGAGTTCAACAAGCACTGTCTGAACCCACTGGGTTCCAGAGTGAAATGTGGGTACAGACACAAGCTCAGCCCTCAGCACATTCTCAGTCTATCGAGTGGGACAGATGTATATGTGGATAATTACAAGCTGTTGTAATAACAATTCTAAGAATGGGGTGATATGAAAACAGCCAACCAGCCCAGCTGGGGTGGTTGGCTTCCCTGGGGAGGAAAGGCGGAGGACCCCCTAGGAGCAGGAGGATGGAGGTGTGAGGGAGGATCACTGTGTGTGAATCTAAAGGATACTCAGACGTTGAAACATAGGTCCACTTTGAGGGAGGATGTGGACAAAATGAGGCTGAAGAAGGAGGCAGGGCCATGTCATCAGACCCTGGAGTACCCACCACAGCAGGTGGACTTCACCCCGCAGCAACCAGCTTCCTTTCTCCTCTCTTTCTGTGTGTTTATAGGAAAATACCTCAAACTTTCAAAAAGCGGAGTGAGGAGATCCTGTTTTGGTTCAGTGGGTTAAGAACCCAGCAGTCTCCGTGAGGATGCAGGTTCAATCCCTAGCATATAGTAGAGTGAAGTCAACACACTGTGGAACATTTTCATGTCTTCCATCCTGAAGTTTCCTGTCCTGCTGAAGATGCTGTCCCTGCGGGCCAGAGGCAGGGCTGGCTTTTCAAGGCTTTTCTCTCTTTCCTGTGGCCACTGGCTACTCATTTGAAAAATTAAGACCATCTAAGAGTTCCAATTTTGGCTCAGCTGTTAAGAACCTGGCATAGTGTGTATAAGGATACAGGTTCAATCCCTTGCCTCACTCAGTGAGTTAAGGATTCAGCATTGCCACAAGCTGGGGCATTTGTCACAGATGTGGCTCAGTTCTGGTGTTGCCGCGGCTGTGGCATAGGCCGGCAGATGCAGCTCCAATTCGATCCCTAACCTGGGAACTTCCATACACCGCAGGTGTGACCATAAAAAGCCCAAAAAAAAAAAAAAATGCAGAGTGACACATAAGTGTTGATGTGTTTGTCATACTTGCTTCACGTCCCATTTTACAAATAAAACACTTCAGGTTGTCGTAATATCATTCATACCTCACCATGCACCCTACGCTTCCTCTTCCCCCTTCTCTGGGGGAGTCACCAGGAAGTCACTGTTCTTGCCCTCATTTATTCAAATTCATAAGCAGAATATAATATTCTTCCAAATTCTTAAGAATTTTTGTAAATTCTTAAATTTACAAAAATGGCATTCTGTGCCTTGTTCAATAGCAAGCTACCTTTTTCAGTTTCATTTTCTGAAGTTCATTCATTGTGGATCTAGATCGTATGTTTAAGTCTGTGTGATATTTAATTGTACGAATATACTGCAGCTTAATTATCTGTGTTCTTACTGATAAGCATTTATATTTTGTTTTGTTTTCTACTTGATTGCAAGCAAGTCTGCAGTGAGCCTCTTTGACGTGCCTCCTTTGACAAGCAAGAACATCTGGAGACTATTTACCTGTAAGTAGAATTGAAGAGACTTAAGCAATTTCCATTTTTCAGACATTGCCGAATGGCTCTGTAGTGCAGTTGTTCCAGTGTGCACTTTCACCAGCAGAGACCCCAGGCCTGCATTCTCACCAACACTTTTTTTGGAAAGCGTTTTTTTTTTTTTTTGGTTCCTTTTTTTTCTTTTAGGTGTCCATTTCCAATCTGATGAGAATGAAATGCCATGCCTTCGTTGTTTTCACCGAATTTGTCTGACATCTAAGGAGGTCAAGCAACTTATTACATGTTGACAGGCCAGGTGTTTTTTTTTCTCCTGCACATATTTTCTTCTATTTACTTTGTTGTACTGTTGGTTTTTGTCTTGATTTGTGGGAGTTCTTTATGTCTTCTGGCTATCAGAATTTGCTTGGCAAATAGCTTCTCCTACCCTATCCACCAGTTTTTTTTGTGTGTGTGTGTGTGTTTATTTTGGGTTTTTTGGAGCCTAAGTATTTTATTGATCTAATGTAAGTCTTTTCCTTTATGCTTTGTGCTGCTTTGTATTGTTTAAGAGACTGCTTCCTACCTTGATGTAATAAGGATGTATATTCTTTTTTTCCTTAAGATGGCCTACTTTTTATTCATCTTTAATACTGTGGGCATTAACTCAGGTTGTTTTCACTAAATATTCTTTTTTTAGATTTTTTAATTGAAGCATAGTTGATTCACAATGTTGTGACATTTCTGCCAAATAGACGCAAACTATTTCATTTAGAATGGATGAGCAGTGATGTCCTACTGTACAGCCCAGGGAACTACATACAATCTCTTGGGACATACGCTTTTTTTTTAACTTTCTTGTTTTTACTTTTTACATTTAAATTTTTAGCCCGCAAGAGACATACACTTTGTGTAAAGTGAGCTAATTTTATTTTTTATTACAAGCAAACCAATTGTCCCAGTGCATGAACCCAAGAGTCCAGACTTTCCTACGTTAATTTGCGATGCTGAGCTTTTGCATTGTCTGTATTCCTGGGAGTGCGTGTGAAGCTGGGGCTTTTGCTAAGCTCTAAGGTCCTACAAGTCTCTCCCCTGACCCGTGAAACTGGACTGAGGCTGGTGGAGAGACAGGGGCTAATGGTGGGCTGGGGATATGGACAATTTCTTTGGTTAAGGTGACTGAAGGCACGTCTATGTGTTTTATACATCACAGCCCAAAATGATGATTGCATGAAAGTCTCCAGCTTCCTTTCCTCTCCATGCTGGGCAGGACTCAGCTTATTCCCTTCCCCTACACCTTCCAAGGAGGGAGAGATTTTCCATCTAAACTGGTTATTTTACCTTCTGGAAAGCAGAACTGGGAAGAAAAGGAAAGATGAAAGGGACAAAAGTTCTGCTAGACTAGAGCTGACTGAAGAATATTTATGAGTCTGGGAGAGTATGTGTGGTGTTAGAAAATTGAGGAGAGAAAGGAGAACCTGAGGGCTGTTGCTGCAAAGCGAGTGATTAATGAACCACCTGCCAGTTAATACCCTCCCGGAGGTACAAGTGAACAGAATCTTTTAAGGTTATTTTAATATTTCTTTTTGGTGGCAGATTGCACTTCAAATATAATGGTGCTTTGAGCTTGCACTACGTGAGCACTGATTCCATGGAAGATTTCATTTCGAAGAAAAGTCATGGTTAAGACGATGGATTGCCATTTCAGCACAGCAGTGAAACTGGCCACCAGCAAGTACAGATGACTGGGGTTACAACGTAACCCAACAAACTGCAAAAACTGGTGACGAATGAGAAAACTACCCCATTCTAGAATATCTGGGAGGCACAGAAGGACTCAAATGCTAATCTTCTTCATCCCAGAGGCCGCTCATCATGAAAATTTGCACTAGCAACCCCTGAACTGAAGTTTGCCTTCTCATTTTCCTCTTGTTCTTATGGCAGAGAGATAGTAAGGGCTGGGAAGAAAAGAGTGCAAAAGAGAACAGTACAAAACAGTGCTGATTCCATCTTGACATGGAGACATCACTGCCCGCACTGGGACAGGGTGAGGATCCAAGGCCTAAGTATTCCCTCATGGGAATAGGGATTTAACATCTCAACTTGGGGCCTGAGGAACTCTGGTGTAAAACACAGGGAGGGCTATACCTAGGTCATCCAACTAAGGCTGTCCATAGCAGAGCCTAGATCCTCCATGTGCTCACAATACCCTCATGCTACCGAGACCTGCCAGCATCCCAAGCATCCAACACCTGCATTCCAGTGGTAATGAAGAAGAGGAAACAGGCTGGCCTCAAACACTGTGCAGTAAGGGGATGAATCATTCACATGACACCATAGAAGTGTAGTAACCTCAGCAGGAAGAAAAGAGTCAACATGGCAAGTCTGCAAGCCCACTGCAGCCTATATATATATATATATATATATATATATATATATATATATATATAAATGCATGTATTGTATCATGCCAAATGCACATTAAAAAACATTCTTGGGGAATTCCCATTATGGCTCATCAGGCTAAGGACATGATGTATCTGTGAGGATGTAGCCTGGCCTCACTCAGTTTGGTTGAGGATCCAGTGCAGGTTACAGATGTGGCTCAGATCTGCCATGGCAGTGGTGTAGTCTGAAGCTGCAGCTCCAATTTGACCTCTGGCCTGGGAACTTCCATATACTGCATGTGTAGCTGTAAAAAGAAAAATATAGATTTTTAAAAAGCCTAAGCAGAAAAATATAGGAAAATTTACCAATATTCCTTTAGTCTGTAGAATAGGTTAATAAGAACATGATTTCAAAATTTCAGAGAAGAGGTGATAATGCCATAGAATGAGACCAAAAACAGTACTGCAGTCCTAAGTTAATTTGGGAACCAAAACAACACCATGATCATATCATCTCAGACCCAGTGAAATGTTATAATAGCAAAAACTGAATGGTCACCACTGGCAACTATGTTACAAGCAGAAAGCCTTGATTTTAAATAAATAAAGTAACAAGAGAGAAGATGATTGATATGCAAGAGAGAGAAAGATATAATCTAAGGAAACCTAGGTCCCTAAAAGAAAACTCCAACAAATGGAACAAAATACACATTCTTATGTACAAGGAAAAACTTCTCCAGAGAGGAGACTGTTCTAATGTTGATGAAACTCGGTCTCTGCTCATGGGTGCAGAGTAGAAATGCAGAGACAGTTTGGGGTGAAGCAGAAAGGAATACCTTTTTGCTTTGTCAGGCAAAGGGGGCCACAGCGGGCTGGTGCCCTCAGATCTTTGTCTCATCCTGGAGAGGGTAGCAAGGAGTCAGGAGTCTTCAAGGAGCAGGGTGTGACCAGCTCTTGGACATTCGTCTCATCGGTTGGTGGTGAGGTAATTGGAAATCAACACCATCTACCTCCTGGTTCCAAGGGGTCTAGGGTCTTTGTGCTTGTGGGCAGCATACAGTTAACTTCCATCTGTTGGGGGTTTCAGTATCTGCGAAACAGTTCAAAAGAATAATACCTAGAGTCTTTGAGGAAGAAATAAAGGTCCTTGACATCATTGAATGGCTATATCGTTATTATTTTGTCTTGCTTGACTGTTCTCCTTTCTTTCTGCATTTCTCACATCTCTGGCTAGATTTATTCTTTGACTAAACAAAAGGCAGGCAGAGAACTAGATGGGGTTTTTCCTGGGAAGGCTCTATAGAGTTCTGCTCTATTATACTAACTCTGAAGATCAAAAATAATTATTACCCTAAACCAGGAAGATCAGGTAAATTAACTCACTTCAAGGAGATCACTTATTAAGGGGCATTTGGGAGGGAAATGGACACAGTATCAGATTTCTCTTTGTCACTATCCAATTTAATAAGGACATTAAATTGGTTCTAAATATTCCAAGGGAAATGAAATATGGCCAAGAAGAGTACACTAAACAAAGATTCCATACAAGCATTAAAGCTCTGGCAGAGTATCTCAAATGTGTTAGAAATGCAGTGCCCTTAAGCTCAATTTGGAAAAAAATAAAAATGAAAATAAACCAAAAAAAACTACCAGCTGAAAGGCAGCCCGTTGAAAATTTAGGCATGGGTTGGGGAAGCCATAATAGAGGGTTCTGAGCATCAGAACAGTTTGTACTTCATACTGATGCTAAATAATCATGGAAATATGTTATAGACTAAAACATAAACCTTACAAACACTGAAAACATAAAAATAATAACTGAAAATATCATGAGCTGCAGGGAGAGAAGCTGAGAGAAAGAGAAAGAAATACTGTCCTTATACATCATGGTAAGGGCTAAATGGAAACTGCATGCAAAGCAGAACATGTAGTTAGAATTGTTACTCAGAACCTCTTAACATTTTCCATAACATATTTTCTTATTCTTAAAAAAGAGGTCTGTTACATAACAACACTATTTCTTGCAGTGATGAAATCTGTACTTAAATCTCCATGGTAAGATGACCAATTGGAGTGCAGAGAATGGGGTGGAGGCATCAACTGAGCTGACACCAGTTAGAAGGAGGGGAAAAATGTGAGGAAGGAGGACAGGGGTTTCAAAAAACTAGATGTTTTCTTCTTTTTGAATATGCATAATAGGAAAAATATTTATGATTAGCACTGTGTCTTAGAGAGATGAATCTCAGTGAAGATCCTCTGTTTGCTGAGGGTCAGGGAGGAAGAAAGAGAGAGGAAAGATCAGAGGGAGGAGGCTGGAGCCAGCACAGTGGAACAGAGCATATGGAGACTCCTAGAGAGACAGCAGGCCTGGGACTGGCTGGTTATTGGAACACAGTTTGTTTTTTCTGTACATGTTGCAAGAGTAGCCTTCCTCTGGCTTTCTTAGAAACCTCCTCACAGCATACTACTGCCGCTGAACTCGGGGTCAAGACTTCTCTTATTGTGCTCTGTGCTGTGGTCATTGGTGGTTGCTATAAAGTGCTCGTCTGACCTCACTGTGGGTGAGGGAGAATAGAAGGTGCTCACAGAATATGGGCCACCTTCAGATGACACTGATAAACAAATGAATTGTTTACAATGATGGTGAACAAATCCCACCTGAGTGACTTGTTTACTTAGTTGACCATTTTTATCTTTCTGAGAAATATTGAACAGTGAATCACTTTAACACTTAATTGTAGGATCATTTTTCATACTGAAATAATTTGGCAAGTAAATAAAACTGTGTTAAGAGTTGTGATAAACTACAGTGAGCAGCAATTGTCTTTGTGGAAGGAATGTCCTTACTTAAAAAATGTTGTTTTCCAAGATACTTAGTGTCCCCAGAAAAAGTGCGTAAAGAAACTTAATTTTTATGTGAGAAAATAATTTCCATTGCAGAAATGGTCCAATGGATTCTTGAAGCCAAGAGAAAATATTTTTGGCCAGTACAATGCATGCAAATAGTGTGTGGGCATATCTTGTTTCACTGTGCTTCATTCTATTGTGGGGTTTTTTTGGGTTTTTTGTTTTTTTACAGATTGAACATTTGTGGCAACCCTGAGTTGAGCAAGTATATTGATGCCATTTTTCAACAGCATTGTCTCACTTTGTGTTTCTGTGTCATGCTTTGGTAATTCTCACCATATTTGAAATATTTCCATTATTATTATATTTGTTAGTGTGATCTGTAATCAGTGATCTTTGATATTACAATATTTTGGGGACACCACAAATCATGCCCATATAAGACTGAGAACATAACTGATAAATGTTGTGTGTATCTGATTGCTCAACAGACCTGCTGTTCCCCCACCTTCCTCCCTCTCCTCAGGCTTCCCTAGTCCCTCAGACTCAACAGTATTGAAATTAGAATGATTAATAACCCCACAACTGCTTCTAAAGTGTCTAAGTGAAAGGAAGAGTCATGCATCTCTCACTTGAAATCAAAAGCTAGAAATGATCAAGCTTAGTGAGGAAGGCACATTGAAAGCTGAGATAGCTAAAAGTTTGGCATCTTGTGCCAAACAGCGAACCAAGTTGTGAATGCAAAGGCAAAATTCTTGAATGAAATTTAAAGTGCTAATCCAGTGAAGACAGGAATGGTGAGAAAGCAAAATAGCCTTATTGCTGACATGGAGAATGTTTATTAATGGTCTGGATAGAAGCTCTAGCCAGCCACAACACTCCCTTAAGCCAAAGCCTAATCCAGAGCAAAGCCCTAACTCTCTTCAATTCTAGGAAGGCTGAGAGAGATGAGGAAGCTGCAGAAAGAAAGTTTGAAGCTGTCAGGGGCTGGTTCATGAGGCTTAAAGAAAACGAGTCATCTCCTTAACATCAAAGTACAGAGGGAAGCAGCAAGTTATCCAGATGATTTAACTAAAAGAATTCATGATGGTGACTACACTAAACAAAAGATTTTCAGTGCAGATAAAACAACCTTCTACTGGAAGAAGATGCCAGCTAGGCATAGCTAGAGAGGAAAAGTCAGTGCCTGGCTTCAAAGTGTCAAAGGACAGACTGATTCTCCTGTTAGGGGCTAGCACAACTGGTACCTTTAAATGAAACTAATACCCATTTTCCATTCTGAAAATCCTAGGATCATTAAGAATTATGATAAGTCCGCCCTGCCTGTGCTCTGTAAAGGAACAACAAAACCTGAAAGTCAGCACATCTGTTTACAACATAGTTTACTGAATAGTTTAAGCTCATTGTTAAGACCACCTGCTCATAAACAGACTTCTTGTAAAATATCACTGCTCATTGCCAATGCATCTGGTCCTCCAAGAGTTCTGATGGAGGTGTACAGAGATTAATATAGCTTTCCCACCTGCTAACACCACATCCATCCTTCAGCCCATGGATGAAGGAGTAATGTTTAGTTTCAAGTCATATTCTTTAAGAAATATATTTTGTAAGGCTATAACTACCATAAAGAGTGATTGCTCTGCTAAATCTGGGCAGAGTAAATTGAAAACTTTATGGAAAGGATTCATCATTCTAGATTCCGTAAATAACATTTGTGATTCATGGGAAGAGGTCAAAATAGCAACATACTCAGGAGTTTGGAAGAAGTTGACTCCAACCTTCATGGATCACTTGGAGGGGTTCAAGACCAGTGGAGGAAGACTGCAGATGTGGTATAAATGACAAAAGAACTAGAATTAAAAGTGGAGCCTAAAAATATGATTGAATCACTGGAATCTCATGATAAAAATTTAACGAATGAGGAGTTGCTCCTCATGGATGAGCAAAGAAAGTGGTTTCCTGAGCTGGAAACTACTCCTGCTGAAGATGCTGCGATGTCTGTTGAATAGACAGTAAAGGATATAGAATATTTCATAAACTTAATTGATAAAGCAATAGCACAGTTTGCGGTTAACTCCAATTTTGAAGATGGTCTACTGTGAGTAAAATGCTATCAAACAGCATTGTATGCTAGAGAGAAATTTTTCATGAAAGGAAGAGTCAGGCATTGCAGCAAACTTCATTGTTGTCTTATTTTTAAAAATTGCTACAGCCGCCTCAACCTTCAGCAAATACCACCCCAGTCAGTAAGCAGCCATCGACATCAAGGCAAGACCCTCTGCCAGCAAAACAATTATGCCTTAGGGAAGGTTCAGATGATAATAAGCATTTTAGCAGTAAATAGTTTAAAATATGGTCTGTATTTTTTAGACATAACACACACTTGATAGACTACAGTTTAGCATAAACATAAATTTTACATGCACTGAGAAGCAAAAAACTAATGTGACTCACTTTATTACAATATTTGCTTTATTTCAGTGGTCTGGAGCTGAACCTACAAATATCTCCAGGGTATGTCTGTGCACAAAATCAGAGATAAGAGTAAAAATATTGTGAAAGTACAGAAAATAAAAACTGAGAAGATGATGGTCTAGAAGAATAACTCTCACAGTTGAGCTATACTGGGATCTCATGGAGATCTGTCCAAACAAGGTTGCTGGGCCCTATCCTCAGAGTTCCTGATTCAGTATTTCTGAGTTGGAACCAAGACCTTTTCATTTCTAACAAGTTTCCAGGTGAAGCTGACGTTGTTAGTCCAAGAACCACACCTAGAAACCAGGTGTGATAGAAAACATGTATTGAGTTTGAAGTCAGTCTGTCCAGGGTTCAAATCATTTCAGCACAATTTACTTTCAGGTCACATTGGGTTTGTTTTTAATTTATCTTCTTTTCTTTTTAAATAAAAGACAGATTTCAAGATGAATATAGGGATTAAATGAGATTGTGTAAATTACAAAGTTGAAAGGCATCAGTATAGTCATATAGTAAATAATAATGATTTTGCTTAGTCCTCATTGAAAACCTTTTCATAACTGCTAAATGTTTGCCTTTTTAAGAAAGCTAGTTAGGAAAATAGACATCTTTTGATAGTAAATGCTTTATTCATTCTTTAAAGAACTATTTGAGTACTTAACTATGTACCAGACTTTAGGCTAATTGCTGGAATTTGCCTTGTTGTATTAGTTTTACTAAATAGGCAATAATCATACCTTTGGGAAAGTTCTTTCTTGGAAGAAGACTAAATGAGTTAAATGTCAGTGTGGAGAATCTCCACAAGCAGGAAGGGAACTGGCAGTTCATGGGCACCTAGAGCTGCAGCTGCCACCTACCACTTACTGGCTGTGAAATGGGGTGATTGGACCGCATTTGTTGGTCATTGTTTTTGCAGTGCTACTCCAGGGCAGGTTCAGCGTTCATCTACATGCATTTGGCAGGTTCTTGATGGGAGAAGTTCATGGTGTCTCCACTTAGTAAATAATCTGAACACAAAGATAAGCATTTCCTCCAGTATGCTAAAAATAAAATGTCTCTAAGTAGACATTGGACAGTCTGCTCTGCTTGAAGAGAACAGTTTTGCTCATGAAACATGTTGAAATAAAGGTGATGGTGCAGATGCCGTTGGTTTGGTATTTTGAATCTGGCCCATCACTTTCTCTTGTATGGCTCTGGCAATAGGTTTGGCCTGATTTTCCTCCTCTAAGTAATGAAAAAATAATCCCTAATCTGTAAGTATCTTGTAAGTACAAGAGTAATTTATATAAGGGACTTTTAATGAATTTAGCATATTTCAACAACTATTTTAAGACATTTGTGATTGTGGTTATGATTGTGATTGTGATACACATGTGCTCCTTGATTTTTCAACTATTCCAACCCAGGACTTCTGCAGATCAGTCTTTATTCATTGGTGTTTATCTTGCAGCCCTCCCCTTTTCCCAACTCTGTTAACAGTGAGTTTCTAAAGAAGCAAAAATAAATTATTCTATAAAATATTTATTAGAGGGCAAGGCAAGGCCAACATATAGTCCTCCAACATAATCTGATGATCTAATATTCATTAATATATAAGTTTCAGTGGTAAATTTTAATCTTCACCACCAGTTGTCTTTTTTTCCTGTCCTTCAATTGCCACCTCCTAATCTATCTTTTTTCTTACCTGTAATTCACCTTGAACATTCTTCCTACAATATAGAGAATGTGTACAGTGTTTATAAATATGGAAGTAGTACAATGTACTTGTCAGACATGACCTAAGTAAAAGAGTTACAGGAATGGAATCAGAGATGCACTAATACTTTCCCCACAGTAGTTCCCACTGTGGTGCAATAGGCTAATGATACAGCATTGTTACAGTTGTGGCATAGGTCAATGCGTTGTCCCAGATTTGATTCCAAGCCCAGGAACTTCTATATGCTGTGGGGTCAGCAAAAAAAAAAAAAAAAAAAATTACTTTCCCTATATCTTTTTCTCACAACCACCAGGAGCAAGGAATATAAGAGGTGGGGGAGGGAGAGGTTTACATTTGGGAATAAAACAAAGACTGGGTATCAGGATTGGGACAGGTGACACTCACATCTCAGTGAGATGCAACAGTCTCAGCCAATCCAGGTGGGAGTGCAAGAGCAAAGATTGCCTGAAAAGGAGGTCCTGTGGAATGGACAGACTCTGGCACCTCAGCCATGTTTAGTCACTGGCTAGAGCTGCCAAGGAAGAGAACCTTAACTCAGAAGGTGAAATAAAATTTGGAAACTTTTAACTTCTAGCGGCTGTCAGCTAAGTACATTCTCTGTAGAGAGGTCTGAGCAGAGCTTCTATACCACTGGAGTGAAGGTCCTATCACCTGAACCCTGGTCTGTCTGACTCCAAAGCTGATGTTCCACCCTTCCATTCACCCAAGCTCTTTCTTATACATGGGTGATGAGATCCACTGAGGAGATAGGTTTTGCTGAATTCAATACTCTTGGGATTCCAGAATCTCAGGAGGATGTCCGTAAACACACTTAAGGAATTCATCATTATCCCTAAGTTCTACCTCTCACCTGAAGCTTCAGTCCCACAAACATGGAGGAGGTGCAAGTTGGCCAAAACCACCTTCTCCAGTCTATCTTTGACATGATTCTGGCTCTGAGGTGACAGGCATTTGCCCAGATATTAATAAAAATCAAATACTATTGTTTACATCACCCTTGACTGGGAACCCAGATATAAGGGAAAGATTTAGTTAGATGTAAGGTGAAATTCAGGCACCAAAAAATCAATCTGCAACACTTAAATATGCCGTATTTGTTCTGTTTGCTTTTAAATGATAACTTTTAAGATTATTTTGTTATATTAGCACTACTTATGATTGCAAAATTCCATTTTTCTTCCTTTCTTCCACTGCTTTGGATTATAGTAAAAGCCCATGGTAAAAATCTGTAAACAGACTCAGACACTTGAGACGATCCCTCCTAAGTAGAAGGCAGAAGCCACACCTAAATGCCAAGATAAACTCAAATTTCTCCTTTGTAATTTCCAGTTTCATTTCTAATATGCAGAGGTCTTGAGTAATAACTCCCAACCTTACTATAAGAAAAGACAGGACAAACTGAAAATCAACAATTTGGAGTTTTTGCTGTGGCACAACAAGTGGTGTCTCTGCCATGCCAAGAGGCAGATTCAACCCCCAGCACAGCACAGTGAGTTAAAGGATCCAATGTTGGTGCAGCAGCCTACGTCCACTGCACCTCAGATCTAATCTCTGGTCTTGGAACTCCATATGCCATGAGGTAACCAAAAAAAAAAAAAACAACAACAACTTTACTCAGGCTTATCAGAGAACTGCAGAGAAGTTTTCTACCCCAAAATCTGGAGAAACTGATATTTAGAATAAGTGAGACACAACAGAGATCTACTTATCTCAGTGGAAGCTGCTGGAAACAAATCCTGGGTCGAAGCATGTAAATGTTAATTTGGACAAATTATTGGAGGCTAGGTGTGGACTAACCTAAAACTGAAACACTCTGAGGAGCCCAAAATTTCATGGGCTTTAACTGAGAAAACAACTAGATTCTTGTGGTGAAGTTCTAGAAGGATACACTCAAGTTTCTAGCAGAGGAAGGAAAAGAAGAACCACTGTGAAATAAGTCCAGAGACTTTCTATAACAAGGACCTGGTCTCCAAGAGAAAGCACTTTGCTAGACACATGTTCTGGGTGGCAAAAATGAATTACTCCTCTCCCAGTCCTCTTCACATTTCATGTCTCATTTAAGATTAAAAAAAATAATAATCAAAGGGATCAGGGACTCAAAGAAATAGATTGTGAATTCTGTAGTCATAGGGCAGAGAAACAAAAGGCCATATTAATGGAAAAATATTTTTGAAGGTCACATCCCAGGAAAAAACTAAGATTTAAATTATAGAATGCTATTTCTAAGTTACTCTTTACCATTACACACACACGTGCCAAAAAAAAAAAAAAGTAATATAATAGCAGTAAATTAAAATGAAAAAGTGGAGTTCCCATTGTGGCTCAGTGGGCTAAGGACTTGATATTGTCTCTGTGAGGACTCAGGTTCAATCCCTGGCCTTGCTCAGTGGATTAAGGATTCAGCATTGCCACAAGCTGCAGCATAGCTTGCAGATGCACTTTAAATCCCACATGGCTGTGGCTGTGGTGAAGTCTGGCATTTGCAGCTCCAATTCAACCCCTAGCCTGGGAGTTTCCTTATGCTGCAGGTGCAGCCTCCCTCAAAAAATAAAATAATTTTTAAAAAAACTGAAAAAGGTATAAGACACACACTCTCACTGAGGAGTACACAGGAAAGCCCTAAAGTCAAGTGGTGACTAAAACAAAGACACAAAAAGAATTTGAAGGCCCGGTTACCTATAGCTTCAGAAAACATTAAACACAGCCCAGCTACTAACCAGAGTAACATAAATTCTCACACTAAAGGCCTATTTACTTTATTTACTGTTGCCATATTTTAAATGAGGGGATTTCAGCCAAAAATTATAGGGCATACAAAAAAATCCCAAGAAAAACATAGTTTTATGAGATAAAAAAATAATAAGAACCAGGCTTTGGTATGACACAGAATTATAAGAGAACATAAAAGAATTATAATTAGTTTGTTAAGGGCTCTAATTTAAAAAGTAGACAACATGAAAAAGGAATTTAAATTCTAAGAAAGAATCAAAAAGACATGGTAGAAATAAAAAAATACTGTAGTAACAATGAAGAATGCATGCATGTTTTCGTCAGTAAACTTGATGCAACCAAGGAAAGTTTCAGTAAACTTGAAGACAAGACTACAGAAACCTCCCAAACTAAAGTACAAAGAAGAACAATAAAAGGAAAAATTACAATAAATAAAACAGAATAAATCATTTAGGAAATGTGGTATATCAAAAAATATAATACAAGAGTAATTAGTACATCAGAAAAAGAAAAATAAGTGAATGGAGCAGAAATATTTGAAGTAATAAAGGCCAAAAACTTTCCAAAATGTAAAATAAGCATAAAACCACCCTAGATCCAGGAAACCCAGAAAACACTAAGAGGAGAAAAATTGTCCTCGCCATCCCCCACCATACACTCATGCATATTATATTAAAATTGCAGCAAACCAAAGACAAAAAAAAAAAGTGCAATGTGTGGGGGGCATTGGAGGGATGTATGTAGAGGAAAGAACATAAGAATCACAGTGGACTTTTCATCAGAAGCTATGCAAGCTGGAGCATGGAATGAAGTGTCTGAAGTATAGAAACAATTTCGCTTATTTGTAGAATCTAAACTATGGCACAAATGGTCTTATCTACAAAATAGAAACAGATCATAGCAAGGAGAGCAGACTTGTGGTTCCCAGGAGGAAGGGGAGAGGGAGTGTGATGGACAAGGATTTGTGGATACACACTGTAACTTTTGGCATGGATGGGCAATGGGGTAGCACAGAGAACTGTGTGTGATTCTATCGATTTGCTATTAAACAGAAATTGAAGAAACATTGTAAATAAAGTATACTTTATTAAAAAATATATTAAAGTGTAAACCCATTAATAAGGTAAGTATATAGTAAAATCAGAATTATCTAATATTACAATGATGGAGTATAAATCATTTAAATCTAGTATAAAGTTTAGAAGAAAAATTATTAAAACATACTATAGCTTCAATAATTTATTATTGGATACACAATATAAAAATATGTAAATCATGACAACAAAAAAATGTGAAGAGAGGGAGTAAAATTGTCCTATTTTGTATACAATGGTAGCTATGTTGTTGTATTTAAAATAGACTAATATGACTGTAAATATTTTATGTAAGCCTCATGGTAACCACAAAACAGAAAATCTGTAGTAGACCCACAAGAGACAAAGAAATTAAAGCATACCACTATGGAAAATTATAAAACCACAA
The DNA here is from genome assembly GCA_004024745.2 of Catagonus wagneri. Taxonomy (NCBI): domain Eukaryota; kingdom Metazoa; phylum Chordata; class Mammalia; order Artiodactyla; family Tayassuidae; genus Catagonus; species Catagonus wagneri. The sequence continues at coordinate 5,458,214 of PVHT020000141.1, forward strand.
AGAAAAGCAGCAACAAAGGAAGGAAGAAATAAAAGAACTACAAAAGAGTCATAAAACAATAAGATGAGAATAATTAAGTACTTGCCTATCAATAATTTGTTTAAATTAGGTTGATTAAATTATGTAATCAAATATATAGAATGGCTGAATTAACTGAAAAAAAAAGGAAAAGCAAAAGACCCAGAACATGCTGTCTAAAAGAGGCTCACTTCAGCTTTAAGGACACACAAACGCTCAAAGTGAACAGACGCAAAAAGATATCCCATGCAAATGAAAACCAAAAGAGAAGAGGAGTGGCTCTACCATATCAGACAAAAAACAGACCTTAAATCAAAGCCTGTAGCAAGAGACAAAGGATGTTATACAATGATAAAGAGGGAGGAAAACTTCCAAACTCATTTTGCAAGACCACTTTTACCCTGATATTAAAACTAGATGGAGATACTACAAGAAACTAGATGGAGATACTACAAAAAAATAAAATTACAGGTTTTTCTTGTACTACAAGATACTACAAGAAAATAAAATTACAGGTCAATATTCATGATGAATATATGTACAAAAATCCACAGACAAAATGCAAGCAAACTTAATTCAACCACATATTAAAAGGATCAAATACAATAATGAAGTAGGATTTATCACTGGGATGCAAGGATGGTTCAATACATTAAAATCAATAGATGTGGCATCCACAGTATAAAGAATAAAAATCATATGATCATTTCAATAGACACAGAAAAAGCATTTGAGAAAATTCAGTATCTTCTCATAATTGGAGTTTGTGTCATGGCGCAGCAGTTAACGAATCCAACTAGGACCCATGAGGTTGTGGGTTCCATCCCTGGCCTCACTGGATGGGTTAAGAATCCAGTGTTGCCGTAAGCTGTGGTGTAGGTCGCAGATGCAACTCGGATCCTGCGTTGCTGTGGCTGTGGCGTAGCCCAGCGACTACAGCTCCGATTAGACCCCTAGCCTGGGAAACTCCACATGCCACGGGTGTGGCCGTAAAATGACATAAGGAAAAAAAAAAAAGAAAAGAAAAATGTCTTCTCATCATAAAAACTCTCAGTGAAAGAAGAAACACACCTTAACGTAATGAAAACCATGTATGAGAAGCCAACAGCTAACATCATAGTCAATGGTGAAAAGCTGAAAGGTTTTCCTTTAAGATCAGGAACAGGACAAGAATTTCATTCTTAACACTCATTCAATATAATATAGAAAGTCCTACACAGACCAATTAGGCAAGTGAAAGAAATAAAAGGCATTCAAATCATAAAGAAGCCAAATTACCTCTGTTTACAGATGACATAATCTTATATGTAGAAAACCCTAAAGATTCCATCAGAAAGCTCTTATGTAAATTATGTAAAGTTGCAGGATACAATATCAAAATATAAAAATCAGTTACATTTCTATCACTAAAAACAAAGTGATTCTAATCGTAATAGCATAAAAACAATAAATTACTTAGGAATACATTTAACCAAGGAGGAGAAAGACCAATACCTTGAAAACATAAGACACTGATGAAAGAAATTAAAGACACAAACAAATGGAAAGGTATCCCATGTTCTTAGAATTTATGTTCTTAAAGTCTCTACACATCCAAAGTGACTGATCATGATTGGCTGCTGGATTTCACAAGTTGTTTGTGTCAATAATACCATATAATTTTTGTTATTTAAGTTTTCTTGTATAATTTTTCCTATTGGAATGATTGATTACATTGATTCATTCCCCACCCCTAGATTTAATGAGGTATAATTGACAAATAAAAATAGAAGAAAGTCTAGGTGACTTTTATTTAATGATAATTTTAAAATATAACACCAGAGTTCCCGTCATGGCACAGGGGTTAACGGATCCAACTAGGAACCATGAGGTTGTGGGTTCGATCCCTGGTCTCGCTCAGTGGGTTAATGATCCAGCGTTGCCGTTAGCTGTGGTGTAGGTTGCCGATGCGGCTCAGATCCCGCATTGCTGTGGCTGTGGTGTAGGCTGGCAGCAACAGCTCTGATTAGACCCCTAGCCCAGGAACCACCATATGCCGCCAGTGCAGCCCTAAAAAGCAAAAACAAACAAACAAACAAAAAAACCACTAAAAACACAACTTATAAAAGAACAAATTAAGAAATTGTAATTTATTAAAATCAAAAACTTCTCAGATAAGAGAATAAATATAAAAATTATAGACTGGGAGAAAATATTTATAAAATCTATATGTCATAAAGAACTTCTATCCGATATATACCAAGAAAAATCTCAGAGGTCAACAATTAAAAAAAAAATTACCTAACTAAATTTGCCAGAGATTTGAACAGATACATCACCAGAGAAGATACACAGATTGAAAACAAGCCTGTGAATAAATCATCAAAATCTTTTGTCATTAAGAAAATGAAAATTAAAATAATGATGAATTACTACTACACACTTAATAGAGTATCTAAAATTTTTTAAAAAAAGAAAAGCTTGATATTACAATTATTAGTATGATAAGGAAAAACAAAAGCTCTCACTCATTGCTGGTTTGCATGTAAAATGATTCAGCCACATTGGAAGACACTTTGGCAGATTCTTAAAACATTAACCGTAGTTTTATAATGTATATTTGTTTCTTAGAGCTGCTAAGAGTTTTACTATTAATTCAGTGGCTTAAAAATGCAAACTTATCCTTTAGTACTTTAAAACATCACAAATTTATTTTTTACAGTTCTGGAAACCATGAGCCCAAGATCAGTTTCACTGGACTAGAGTCAAGATGTTGGCAGGCCTCCCTCCAAAAGTTTTAGGAGAAAATTAATTTCCTTGCCTTTTCCAGCTTCTAGAGCTGCATTCCTCACATTCCTTGATCTTGACACCTTCTTGCAACTTCAAAGCCAGCCCTAGAGCATCTTCAAATCTCCCTCTGCTTTTGCTATGTCATTTTCTATACTGTAGTCAATTTTCTTTCTCTTCTAAGACACTTGTGATTACACTTAAATTATCAAGGATAATCTCATTTGGATTAAACAATTTTTAACCACTATACATGTATACTGGAATTGAAAAATTAAATATGGCAGATAGTGAGAGCCAAATTTCTCACTGTTGGAAGGAAATGTTACAGATAAGCAGGGGAAGTGGGCCAGAATGATCCACATGGTAACAAACTGGAGCTGGATACATCAGAATGAACTCACATTTATTTGTATATAGCTATAGATTGTAAAAACAGATATACCTATTGATAAGTGCATATGTGTATAGATACAGAGATTGGTACTCATGCACACATATTCCTTTCTCTGTCAGAAGAGAGGACCTAGAAGCAATGATACCTCAGATGCAAGGAGCACAACTAGTGCTCAGATCTTGGCTTCTGAAATCATTGTCCAGTAAAATAAACTATGGAAAAATGATCGGTTCCAGGGCTAAATTAGGAAATACATAAGGTGAATCTGAAGAATTCTAATAAAAGAGTGCTCAGATTACAATGCTAAGGATATATCAAAGAGACAAAGTACCCAACAGAAGTGGTTCCCAACAGCCAAACCTGGAATAAATTGAGCAAAAAATAAATATTAGTTTTAGATTAGAACCCTAAATATGACAGAAATAAATAAGGGAAATGTGGACAAATCACTCAGGCAGAAGAATTCCCAATAATTTACATAGATACTATGTCTTTCAGTAGTGAAGTTAGACATAGCTCCCCAAAAAGTGCTAACTATGCATAGTGACTTTCTTCTAAAGAAGACTGTATCGAAAGGGAGAAGAGTAGCCTTACAACTCTGCTGTCCTGGTGACCGAGATTAGCTTCAATAATTACGTCTGTTAATAATATTTACTAGATATAATCTGACAAAAATAGGACTTTAATGAACTCCCATTGTGGCTCAGCAGGTTAAGAACCTGACACTGTGTCTTTGAGGATGCAGGTTCAATCCCTGGCCTCACTCAGTGGCTTAAGGATCCAGCATTGCTGCAAGCTGCAGGGCATGTCACAAGGGCAGCTTGGATCCTGCATTGCTGTGGCTGTGGTGTAGGATGGCAACTGCAGCTCTGACTTGACCCCTAGCTTGGAAAATTCCATATTATGTAGGAGCAGCCATGAAAAAAAAAATGAAGTTTTACATTTGTAGGCTTCCTCCCAAGATCTTGTAACTCTATTCACAAGAAAAACACAAGACAAACTCCAATTGACAAGTGCATGTCCACTATTCCTAAAATCTCTCAACATCATAAGAAATTAGTTAATTGTGAAAATCTATCACAGCCAAGAGATGCTTAAAGTGACTTGTTGACTTCATGTAATATGTTATCCCGCATGGGGTTCTGGAAAAGTAAAGGTAAAACCAAGGAATTCTGAATAAAGTGGGGACTTGGGTTAAAAATAATGTATCAGTAGTGCTTCATTCATTGTGGAAATTTGCCATTCTAAGGTAAATATTAATAATATGGGAAACTGGGTGTATATTACATAGCAAGTCTATGTATTATCTTGCAACGTTTCAGTAAGTCAAAATCTACCATAAACTAAATTTATATTTTATAAACTTATTTTAAAATAGATTCTTTAATAAGTAAAAAATTTAAAAATGTAGCCTTATTTTAAGTTTCCAGAGCATCCCACATAACTCTGGACTCTTCCTGTTAGGTCTAGAATAATTGCCTTTCCTGAAGATATCACGTTGGAATCCATACTTTTACAATTTCCCAGTTGAATTCCTAGCTGTTTTGAGCTAATGCTGCAATGAATAGCTATTTTCAGCAATTCTTTCTCTTAATGGAAAACCAAATCAGCACAGTAATTTAATTAAAAATCTTCATACAAGTGACCTAGCAAGAATTGAGACAAGGAGTATTTTATCATTATGTGTGACCATACAGGGAGTAATATATTATGATTGGGAATAAAAGCTCACATATGCTACTGGTTTTCAAACACAGACTGTGATACGTGGAGCATGTAGCAAGAGATTTTATTAAAGTTTATAATTTTATGTTTTTCAGTCAGTACCATAAAAACATTAAACATGAATTATCTTTGAATAAAATGAAAATACTTATCTCCTAATCATAACTGTGTGTGTGTGTGTATATATAGATTATATATATGTGTGTGTGTGTATATATATATATATATATATATATATCCCCATATTGTGTGTGTTTATGCATAATATGGTGATGAACAAAGGGAAGGTGTGTTTTCCCTATTATCCATGTGAAATTTAATAATTAAGTTGAGCTTAAAAAATCAAGTTTGGAAGGACAGAATTCAGAAATGTTACAATAAAGAAAGAAATTTAACTGAATGGGTTCAGGATTTATTTCAGATATTTTCAGAAACTACCATTTCTAGTCATATACTAGTTTTAGGGTATGATAACACCGTATTTGTGTAGACTTCTTCCTAAAATTGAAGAATAATAATTATTGATTTGGCTTCTGGATAATGGGACACTGAATACACCAAAAATTTCTTACTACAAGCACCTACGAATGCTAGAATTTTAACAAACATAAAGCAAGGAGATCCTGCTGTATAGCACCAAGAACTATGTCTAATCACTTGTGATGAATCTATATATGTATGTATAACTGGGTCACCATACTGTACAGTTGAAAAATTGACAGAAAATTGTAAACCAGCTATAGTGGAAAATTTTTTAAAAATCACATTAGATGGAAAAATTAGCATGTACAAAATAATGTGAGTGATGGAGAAATACTTCAGATTTCATGAGAATAGAAATGAAACAAAGACCAATAAATATAAGAACTCATGCAACAACTGCCCTAGGAGAGGGATAGGCTATGAGTATTCCCAGTCTTTGCAAATCAAGAACTGAAATGTAATGCCTTCTTGGTATTAATAAACTAGGGGGAGTATTAGATAGGGAATCAGAACTAAGACCATTATCTAAATATATCTGCCTATTTAGTAAATGATTTAATTTGGAATAATTCACCCACCAGCATAAGATTAATGAGGAAAAAAAAAAAAACCTCACAAAAGTCCCTGGGTTCAAGGTACAAGATAAAAGAATTATCCTCTAAGAATATACATAATAGAAGCTGTATCACATTTGTAACTGGGATTTGAATTTACTCTAACCAACATGGTCTGTAATGATTAATTTTATGTGTCAAATTGACAGGTCCAGGTATTTGGTTAAACATTATCCAGTGTTTCAGTAAGTGTGATTGTGGATGAGATCAACATTTAAATCAGTAGAGTGAGTAAAACAATTCCCTTGCATAATTTCGATGAGACTCATCCAATCATTTGAATGCCTAAATAAAGCAAAAAAAGCAGACTTTCTGTCAAGTAAGGGAATTCTTCTGCCTGACAACCTTCCAACTGATGGACATCAGCCCTTCCTGGTTCTACAGCAGCCTCTTGGCCTTGGACTCACACCAAGGTAGCAGCTCTTCCAAAAGCTTTTACAGAATTCAACAAGGACATTATTTCTGCAGATTTTAGGCTTGCCATAATTGCACTAATATATTCCTTATAATTCATCTCTTTATATAAGATAGATTAATGGTAGATGATTAACAGATAGAAGATAGACAGATAGATAATAGATAGATAGATAGATAGATAGATAGATGATAAATAGATAGGTATCCTATAAGTTCTGTTTATCTGGAGTACCTGGAATAACACATGGTTGCAAGACATTAACATAAAAATCAGTGTCAGGATAGAGTGACTTATAAAACCAATTCAAAAGCTTTTTAGGGAAGTCCTTGATGAAAGCCACAAATGACCTCACTATCTAAAGTAATAAAATGCATCACAAAATGATCATGTGTGATCCTCAGTGAAGATCAAAATAAATAACAGATCAGGTCCTCCAGGTTTCATTTAGTAAAAGATTATAAAATTTGTATATTTAAAATTATTAAGGCATTTGCATTGTGGCTCAGCAGTAACAAACCCAACTAGTATCCATGAGAATGTTGGTTTGATCTCTGGCCCTGTTCAGTGGGTTAAGGATCTGTCATTGCTGTGAGCTGCAATGTAGGTTGCAGAGGTGGCTCAGATTCAGTGTTGCTGTGGCTCTGGCATAGGGTGACACAGCACCTGCGGGTCCAATTGACCCCTAGCCTGGAAATTTCCATGTGCCATGAGTGCGGCTTAAAAAAAGGCAAAAAAAAACTAAAACTAAAATAAAATAAAAGTATTAAACACATAAAAATTAAAATCATAATAAAAGATCAAAATAAATAACAGATTGAGTTCAAATTTCAAGTTATTATAATTGAGTTCAAATTATAATAAAAGATTATAAAGTTAAATTAAAAAGTTTAATTTAATAAATTTAAATTATAGTTATAATTTTAAAATTATTAAAAACATGAAGATCAAAATCATAGTAAAAATCAAGACACTAAGAAAAATTACTTTCAGAAATATTTTTAAAAATATAGAAATTAAAACAATTTCAGAAACAAATAAAGAAGGTAAGAGATTTAGAGGACAGACTTACAAGATCCAATTTATGTCTAATTGTCTAAATTCTGGAAATACAAAATGGAAGACTATCAATATTTGAAAAAACAACAGCTTAGATTTCTCAGATTAAAAGGATATTGTCTCACATTCAGGAAATTCATTGAATTACAAATTAAATAAATAAAAAGATGACATATAGGTACATTTCAGTAAACCTGAAAAATATCAGAGGCATGGATATCCTAAAAGCTGTCAGGTTTTTTTTTAATTATATTACATGCTATGAAATAATCATTAGACTGACAGCAGACTTACAGTAACAACAAAATACAAAAGAGCATGACTACAATGTGCAAAGAAATATAACAGTCAATCTAGAGTCATATACCTACTTAAACTATTATTCAAAGGTATGAGAATATGAAAATATCTTTGAACAATTTGGTGGAGATTACTACTAACAAACTCTGATCAAAAGAATTACAGAATATAAGCATACTTTGAAGATACTGTGGCTTCAGTTCCAGACTAGCTGAAACAAAGCAAAAATCACAGTAAAGCCAGTCACGTGAATATTTGGTTTATTTTTTTGTCATGGAGGGGTTCAATTTATAGTTGAACTATAGTTGATTTACAATGTTGTGTTAGGTTCAGGTGTACAGCAAATTGAATTAGCCATACATATATACATATTTACTCTTTCTCAGATTCTTTCCACCTGTGTTATTATAGAATACTGAGTAGGGTTCTGTGCTATGGAGTATGTCCTTGATAGTTATCTACCCTATATGTAGTAGTGTGTACATGTCAATCCCAAATTCCAAGTTTATTTCTTCCCTACAATGTTTCCCCCTTGGCAACCATAAGTTTCACTCTAATTCTTTTCCATTCAATCACTTTCAGTCTGTATGTGTCCCTAGATCTGAAGTGGGTCTCTTATAAACAGTGTTTATATGGTTCTTGCTTTTTTATCCATTCAGCCAGTTTGTGTCTTTTGGTTGGAGCATTTAATTCATTAATACTTAGGGTAATTGTCACTATGTATGTTCTCATGGCCATTTTCCCGGTTGTTTCAGATTTGTTTTTGTAGGGTTTTTTCCTTCCCTTCCTTTTTTTTTTTTTATTTCTCTTGTGATTCAATGACAATCTTTAGTGTCATGTTTGGATTGCTTTTTCTTTTTTGTGTGTATATCTACTGTATTTTTTTTTTGGTTTACTGATCTAGTTGTTTTAAGTTGCTGGTCTCTTAATTTCAAATGCATTTCCCTTATTCTGCATTTGTACTCTTCTTTTCTCATGCTTGCTGGTTTGAATATTTTGTGTTCCCAGTGAATATTAAAGCTATGTTTACACTCTGTAGTCTATTGTGTGTCATAACATTTTGCCTTTTAAAAAACCAACAATTTACATACTTTAATTAAAAAATATTTTATTGCTAAAAAATGCCAACCGTCATCTGAGCCATTAACAAGCCATCATAGTAACATCAAAGATCACTGATCACAGACACCATCCAAAATATAATAATAATGAAAATTTGAAATATTGCAAGAATTATCAAATTTTGACACAACTCAGAGTGAACAAATGCTGTTGGAAAAAAAATAATGCTGATAAACTTGCCTCATGCAGGGGTGTTGCAAACCTCTAATTTGTAAAACCACAATGCCTGCAAAGTGCAATAAGATGAAGTATGCATGTAATTCAAGAAGAAATAAATTTATCTCAAAGGAAAGAACAAAGTGGGAAAAACAATGGTGAATGAAAAAATTGGCAGAGCTGAATAGATGCAAATATTTAAAAATAATAAAAGCAATAATTCCTAATTTGACAGATATAAAATGAGATGAAATAAAATGTAAGAGAGGAGAGAATAATAATCAAGCATTCCAAGACCTGTCTTATCCAAGAATTTGTAGAGAATATTAATTAATAAAAAATTTATTGGATCAAATATGAATATTAAAAATACAACTATAGATAGAATGCAAGAAAATGAGAGGACAGTAAAGCTGGCAGGTAGGCAACAAGGAAGACAGGAAAAGCAGGCATAAATTCCAAATGAATAAAAGATTTTAAAATTGAGGGTGAAAAAAATAAGAAAAGGAATATATTAAAGAAGCCAAGGAAAAAGTATAGTTAACAGAAAGAAAATAAAAGAAATCAAACCTTATCAGATAGGGTTGTGAGTTTACATCTTAACCTCATCTGCACTTCTGTTTGCCCCAAGCACATAGAAAAGGCTGAAAACTTGTCAAACTTTTTAAACAGGCAAATACTACTACTGCTGCTTCTGCTGCTGCTGCTATTGCTGCTGCTGCTGCTGCTGCTGCTGCTACTACTACTACTACTACTACTACTAATACTACTACTACTAATAATAATAATAATAATAATAATGCCATTTTCTTGGACTGGAACTGCAATAAAAAATAATTTTTAAGAAAAAGAAAATTACAAGGTAAGCTAAAAAGTGTGTTAGGAGTCCCTGAGACTATGCTCAGACTTATTGATTTTCTGGACAACAGGACTCAGAAAAGCCATCATCCCATGTCAATCACTGTGAAATGGATACAGATTAAAATAAACAAACAAACAAAAAAAAAGAGTGCATGCATGAAGTCTAAGCATTATATGGACCTTCTGAGTTCTCCCAGCAATGATATGTGGTAACATATGTGAAATTTTTTTCAACCAGGGAAGAGCACCCAAGCCTTTCATGTTCAAGATTGTTACTGGGAGCCATTCATGGTCATTCATAAGGGCATACATCTCCTGCATGACTGACGCCAGCTACTAAGACTCCAGTCCCTCAGAGCAAAAACATATGTTCACCATAAATCACACTGTTAGCACAGACCATTGATCAAACTGAAAACACACATTTGAAGGCCTTCAGGATACAGTAGTCTTATCAGGAAGAATATTTCAGAAGCTTAGAACACATTTCACAGGATCTGATCAAGCGACAGCCTTGATTATGGGCTTTTCCTGGGAGTGTGTGTGATTTGAACAATGCAGGTTTGCTGAATTCTTTCCTAAACAGCAAGAAAAGAGAAAAAAAAATAGTTTGATGAAACAAAGCAAGTACCCAAATCATACTCAAATATAAAACAATTGTTGTAATTATCAGACAGTAAACTTAAGATGACTATGGTTACTATGTTAAGGTGTCTAATGGAAAGAGAGACAACAGACAAAAGCATCTGGACAATTTAAAAAGACACAGAGAAAATAAGAAAGGATTAAATTTAAATGCCAGAAGTCAAAAACACTATACAGAAGTAAAGAATTCAGTTGTAAGTTCATTAAAATTAGATGAGGCATAGGAAAGAATCAATGAGCTTGAAGATAGATTAATAAAAGTATTCAAAATTTAAATGAAAATAAAAATAATAATGAGAATAGAAGCAGAAGAAAGAGAGAAAAAGGAGGAGGAGAAAACATGTAAGAACTTTAGCACAACTTAACACCAGAAGGAGCATAAAGAGGAAATGGAACAGAAAAAAAAATTGAAGTAATGGCTAAGAGTTTTCTATAATTAGTGGCAAACACCATATTATAAATCCAGAGCTCCAACACCACAAAACAGAATAAACACCAAAAGAAAGGTATCAAGGCATATTCAAACTGCAAAAAAGAAAGACCAAGAGAAAATACTAAAAGAAGCCCAAGGGGAGAATTCTTACCAGTGGAGAGACAAGGATAATAAATACTCTATGCTTTGCATCAGAAATCATGTGAACAAATAATGGAGAAAAATATGTGTAGGCTTGAAAGATATCATGGTCAAGACTAGTATTCTATATTTTGAAAAATTATCCTTCACATATGAATAAGGGAGTGACCACAACAAAAGTGGAAAAGCAGGGAACTGTGACTGATCATCTAATTCCTAGAAACAACAAAAATCTGAACTTAAAAGTCAAAATAAATCTTATCAGAACAGTGGAAGTTAAGCAAAGGTGCACATTATCCAAGCAACTACTTAACAAGGAGAAGTGCACTGAAACATGGTGAAAGAATTTTAATACATTTTAAATTACTTGCTCTCTCCCCTTGTCCTAACGAGTTTGTTGACCTGAAGATTGCATATTGCAGTCCTGGAGGACCTACTGAACAAAGATTTAAATAAACTGTCTAAAATATACTTAAATATACATTTAATAGTTAAAGAAAAGCATAGACAAAGAACTAAGGAGTGCTAGAAGAACAATATATTGACAAAGGTTAAGGAGATAGAAATGGAGGAATAGAAACTATAAAAAGGAATAAAAATTAAAAATATTGGATTGAAAATTACAATAACTGAAATGAAACACACATTAGATGGATTCAACACAAATATGAACAGATAGAAGAAAGAATCAGTGAACATGGAGATAAGTCTAATGAAATTATCCAGTCTAAAAGCCAGAGAGGAAAAAATAAATTTTAAAAAATGAACAGAACTTAAGCCTTGTGGGACACCATTGACAGTATCAACATCTGAACGATGTGGGTGTCCAAAGGAGAGGATAAGAGAAAATGGACAGAATAAATATTCAAAGAAATAGAGGTCAACAACTTAACAAACTGAATATAAGCATAAAATTACACATCCAAGAAATGTATTAAATTCCAAGTAGGATATACTTAAAAAGATTCACACCAAGACACATTAAAATCAAACTGTCAAAACCAAATACAAATAAAGAATCTTGAAAGCAGTAAACTTGAAGTGATTTGTCACAGAAAAGATTAACACCTGATTTCTCATCAGAAGCCATGGAGGCAAGAAGGCAGCAGAATATTTAAACTTCTGAAAGAAAACAAACAAACAAACAAACCAAAAACTATGAATTAAGAATAATGCACATGACAAAATTACCCTTCAAAATTAAAGAAAAATTAAGACCTTCCCAGAGAAACAAATATAGAGAGCATTCATTGCTAATAGAGCTGTCCTACAAGAAATGCAAAGGGAGTCCTCAATGCCAAAATGTAAGGACAGCAAACTAATTCAAAACACTAATAAGAAATAAAGCACACTAATAAAGGTAAGTACATAGTACATGCCAATCAAGTATTATCATACTTTTAGTTTGTCGTTCCTATTTTTATCTGCATGATTTAAAAAGTAACACTGGAATTCCCACTGTGGTGCAGTGGGTCAATGATCCACTCATCTCTGTGGCACTGCTAGTTTAATCCCCAGCCTGAGACAGTGAGTTAAGGATCTGGCATTGCTGTAGCTGTGGCACAGATCGCAGATGTGGCTCAGATTTGATCCTGGGTGCAGGAACTTTCATATGCCACAGGCATGTCCAAAAAAGGAAAAAAAAAGTTAACACAAAAACAATAATGATAGGAGTTCCTGTCACGGCTTAGCAGTAGCAAACATAACTAGTAACCATGAGGATGCAGGTTTGATCCCTGGCCTTGCTCAGTGTGTTAAGGATCTAGTTTTGCCATGAGCTGTGGTGTAGGTCTCAGAGGCAGCTTGGATCTGACATTGCTGTGGCGATGGTGTAGGTTGGCAGTTGCAGCACAATTCAACCCCTACCCTGGGAACTTCCATATGTTGTGGATGTGGCACTAAAAAGCCAAAAAAAAAAAATTATAAATCTCTATTAATGGACACACAGTGTATAAAGATGTGACAATAACAACCCAAAGAAGAGAGGCACAGGGCTGCATAGAGTTGAGTTTTTATCAAAACAAAATTTGATATTTATTTAAATTAATTATTAAATGTTTAAGATCTTATTTATAAATCTCAAAGTAACCCCCAAGAAAATAAAAAAAAGATTTTACAGAAAAGGAAATGAGAAGGAATATATATTGGTGCACTACAAAATAACAAATCAATTAACACAGAAAGCAGTAGTTGGGGAACTGATATCAGAATGATATAACACATATAGAAAACAAAAAGCAAGATATCAGAAAAGTCTATCATCAGTAGTTACTTTAAAGTAAGTGGATTAAAACTTCTAATTTAAAGGGAGAGATTGTATAAATATGTATAAAGAAAATAACAGAATCCATCCATACATTGTCGACAAGAACCTTACTTTAAATCCAAAGACACAAATAGATTGAAAGTAAAATGAATGAAAAAGATAGCCCCTGCAGATAGCAACCAATAGAGAGTTGGGTGGCTATCCTAATATCGGACAAAATAAACTTTGAGTTAAATATATATTAGTATATATTAGGAGTTCCCTTGTGGTGCAACAGATTAAGAATTTGGTGTTGTCACTGCAGCAGTTTGGGTTGCTGCTAGGGCATGAGTTCCATCCCTTGCTTGGGAACTTCTGCATACTGTAGGTGTGACCAATAATTAAAATAAGTTAAACAGAGCAAATAAAAATAAAATAAAAAATATTATAATAAGAGTTAGAGAAGGACTTTATATATCAATAAGGATTCAATCAGTAAACAAAATATAACAATTATAAACATGTAGCACAGAGTTTCAACATAACTGAAATAAACATTGGCGGAAATAAGGGAAGAAATAGTGAGCTCTGCAATAGTTGAAGACCTCAGTACTCCACTTACGATAATGGATAGAACAATCTGATAGAAGATTGTTAAGAAAAGACAAGACTTGAAAAACGTTATGAACCAATCTGATCTAACAGACATATGCAGAATATTCCACGCAGCCACAACAAAATATGTGTTATTTTCACATGCACATGAAACTTTCCTCATGTATTAGACTGAAAAACAGAACTCAATAAATTTAAAAGTGCTAAAATCATACAAAATATCATTTCGAACACAATGGACCTAAACTACAAAACAAATTCAAAAGGTAAACTGGAAAATTCACAAGTATATAGGAATTAAACAACATACTCTTTTTTTTTGCTGTTGTTGTCTTTTGTCTTTTTAGGGCTGCTCCCACAGCATGTGGAAGTTTGCTAGCTAAGGGTCAAATTGGAGATACAGCTGCTAGCCTAGGCCACAGCCACAGCAACTTGGGATCCGAGCCACATCTGCATTCCACACCACAGCTCTTGGTAACACCAGATCCTTAACTCACTGAGCAAGGCCAGAGACCAAACCCATGTCCTCATGGATTCTAGCTGGGTTCACTAACCAGTGAGCCACAATGGGAACTCCTAAACAACATACTTTTAAACAATCAAGAGGTAAAAGAAAAAGAACACAATGTAAATTTAAAAATATTTCAAGACGAATGAAAAGAAAATAAAGCATGCCAAAACTAACAGTAGGTAGTGAAAGCAGTACTCAAGGGAAATGTATTGCTATAAATGTTTACACTAAAGAAAAAAAATCTCAAATCAGAAACCTAACATTACAACTTTAAAAAGTATAAAAATAATAAAATTATGCCAAAACTAGCAGAAAAAAGGAAATAATAAAGAGTAAAGGTAAACAAAATATACTGTAAAAAATAGGGAAAATCAACACCAGAAGTTAGTTCTCTGAAAATTTTACCAATTGGAAAACCTTAATTTAGACTGATAAAAAAAGGCAATTAGTTAAATTATTAAAATCAAAAAGAAATTGGGGTTATTACCACATATTTTACAGAAATAAAAAGCATTTTAAGGAAACACTTTTAAAAATTGTATACCAAAAATTTAGATAACCTAGATGAAATGTGAAAAAATTTTAAAACACAAAACTATCAAAACTGACTAAAGAAAAAAAAAATCTAAATAGACATATTAAAATTAAACCACACCATAAGGAAAAAAAAAAAAACACAGGTCAGTTCTCTACGAATGTAGATGCAAAATTTTCAACAAAATACTAGTAAATTGAAAATCAATACAATACACATTAATAGAATAAAGGCGAAAAAGCCATATGATAATCTCAGCTGATACAGAAAAAGCATCTAAGAAATCCAGCATTCGTTCATAATAAAAACATAATAATAAACATAAAAAACACAATAAAACATAATAATAAATCATAGTAAAAACATAACTCGTTCATTAAAAACACTCAATAAACTAGTGATAAAAAAGAACTTTCTCGACATGAAAAGGGAATATGTGAAAAACTCACAACTAGCATATATGAAAGACTAAATGTTTCCTCCTAAGATTGGGATCATGACAAAGATGCATCCTTTTGCTACTTCTATCCAACACTGTATTAGAAATTCCAGACAGAACAATCAAGTGATAAGAAGAAAAAGCTGAATCCAAACTGGAAGAAAAGAAAACTAGAGATGCAGAAAAAAAATATCCTGTATTTTTAAAAATACTAAGCAATACGTACACCAAAGAAAATTTTATAGCTAATAAATGAATTTACTTATTTGTTTATTTATTTATTTATTTATTTATTTATTTATTTATTTATTTATTTATTTATTTCTGTCTACTCCAGGACAGAAAATCAACACATGAAAATCAGTTCCTACACTCTAACAGTAGATAATCTGAAAAAAGAAAAAGAAAAAGAAAGAAAGTCATTACAATAGCATTTAAAATATAAAATAGGAGTTCCCATTGTGGCTCAGCGGAAATGAATCTGACTAATATCTCTGAGGATGCGGGTTTGATCCCTGGCCTCTCTCAGTGCATTAAGGATCTAGTGTTGCCATGAACTGTGGTGTAGGTCACAGACACAGCTTAGATACCAAGTTGCTGTGGCTGTGGCATAGGCTGGCATAACCCCTAGCCTGGGAACTTCCATATGCTGCAGGTGTGGCCCCAAAAAGCCTAAATAAATAAATAAAATATCAAATACTTAGGGATAAATTTAACCAAAGAGGCTAGGACTTCAAAATACAAAACATTGTTG
Source organism: Catagonus wagneri (assembly GCA_004024745.2). NCBI lineage: Eukaryota > Metazoa > Chordata > Mammalia > Artiodactyla > Tayassuidae > Catagonus > Catagonus wagneri. Next base: position 5,474,448 of record PVHT020000141.1, read on the forward strand.
AAAGAAAATAATGATGACCTAAATTAAAATATCCCATGTTCATAAATGGAATGAATTAATATTGTTAATATGGCAAATTCCCCCAAAGCAACCTACTGAATCAATGCAACCCTTATATAAAGTCCAAACAGCCTTTTATGAAGAAATGAAAAGGCTGATATTAAAAATTCATATGGAATTGCAAGGGACCCAAAATAGACAAAACAATCTTGAAAAAGTACTACTTTTCAGATTACAAAGTTGGATTACTGATCATTTCCCAATTTCAAACCTTATTACAAAGCCACAGTAATCAATAAAGTATGATATTGGCAAAAATATAGACATATAGGCCAAATGAGTAGAAGAGTCCAAAAATAAACTTAACGTGGCCAACATGTTTAATTCACCACAATACACACAAAAGAATATGATATCCCCAAAATACCACCTAATGTTCAGTCCAAGTCAGAAATTACAACATCTAGTGTGGAAATAATGAGGATACATTTGAGAACTAATAGATAAAACCAAAACACAATGAAGAGTTGAGATACCTGAAGTGTAATATAGTGCAGGAAAATCAAGGAGAAAGTCATGTAAGAAAGGACAATTCCCCCCGTGACAACAGAAAAGAGAGATTTTAAAGTTGAGAAATAGGGAGTTCCTGTCTTGGCACAGTGGAAACAAATCTGACTAAGACAATGACGTTGCTGGTTCAATCACTGGCCTCGCTCAGTGGGTTGGGGAATCCAGCTTTGCCGTGAGCTGTGGTGTAGGTCGCAGATATGGCTGAGATTCTGCATTGCTGTAGCTGTGGTGTAGAACAGCAGTTTCTACCCCTAGCCTGGGTAGACAAAAGACAATACATACATACATACATACATACATACATAAATAAATGTTGAGAAATAAGAAAAGTGATCTTAAATACCTCAACATATGGTTATTCTGCTAATAAGTGAAACAGGATGAACAAATTCACTTAGTTATTAATACAAAAGTGCCACATACTTACAGAGAATAAAATTTAAAAAAAAAAAAAAGAAACTCAGATCCCATTAGAAGCAAAATAAAACCAAAAATTGAAGGTACAAATCAGAGAAGACTGGCAACACAACATTTCAACATATTTTTTAAATGAGCAAATGCAGTTGAGAAAAACATAATTAAATGCTTTTAAAAATCTTAGAGAACAAACGGACAGAAAGTAGAAAAATGTTGGGAACTCACAGAACTCAAAAAATAAATAAAAGAAGACAAAATCACTTCAGAAATGGAAACTACATTACACGGAAAGCAAAAGACTATTGACCCCATTGAATCTACATAAAGTCATAAAGTCATATAAAATGCCTAGAGGAGTTCCCTGGTGGCTCAGTGGGTTAAGGATCTGGCACTGTCACTGCTGAGGCTCAGTTCACTGCTGTGGCACAGGTTTGATTTCTGACCAGGGAATTTCTGCATGCCACTGGCACAACCAAAAAAAAAAAAAGTCTAGAAAAATGAAAAGCATTAATGTAAAAGATTATCCCTAAAGTAATAAACATAGAAGATATGCTAATGATATAAAAATATGTTCAGTTTCAGGTTTGGGCATCAAAAACAAAGAATGGGAAGAGAACAAATATTTAAAACCATAAATCAAAAACCTACATTGAAATGGGGTAGGGGGAATGGGCACTACTTTATGTAATTTTGGAAATGAATGGAGTCTGTGAAACTAAATGTAAAAGGAACTGCACATAAGCTCTCCATTCTACATGATAAAGTACCTATGGAATACAGATAAGTCATTTGAAAAAATGTATGTGTGTATACTGGAACTAAGCAACAGAGAAAATGAATGGCAGATTATAGCCATGCTTACCCTGTTGGAGTGAGATATTACAGATATAAAAGGTGAGGATAAAATGATCCATGGGGTAATAAATATCAGTATAAACTCATGTTTAGATCAATATAGACTGTAGATCACATACATAAATATTTATACATATAATATCAGTTAGCATATAAGCATATATTCTATTCACTTTATATGTCAGCTGAGAGGGCCTAGAATCAGTGAAACTCCAGTAGCCATTAGCACATCTCGTGTACTAGATGCAGATGCCCTTGTTTTAAAATACCACTCTCCAATAAAATGAATCATGGATCCTTGGAGAACTGGATGATGCTAAGACTAGGTTCAGGGAATTTATGTTTGCCTTGAACAGACCATAGTTCCATAAGGTAACAAAGTCCCACCCAAAAAAGGAGTGAGACGAAGGGGCACAAGATCCAACTGCAAAAGTTTCCATGGCCAAGGTTAAAATAATTTAATAATTATTTAATAATTTAAATATTTAATTAATTAATAATTAAATAGTGATTAATTAAAATTATTGAAGTAATAATTGGCTTGTATGCCACAGAGTAAACTACATATTCATGAGTCTATATTTAGGATATTAAATAAATAAAAGCATGGAGAAAAGACACATTACCTGTGCCTAAGAATTCTAGGCAAATTACGGAGACCGGCGTTCCCGTTGTGGCTCAGTGGTTAACGAATCCGACTAGGAACCATGAGGTTGCGGGTTCGATCACTGGCCTTGCTCAGCGGGTTAAGGATCGGGCGTTGCCGTGAGCAGTGGTGTACGTTGCAGACGCGGCTCGGATCCTGCGTTGCTGTGGCTGTGGCGAAGGCCGGCGGCTGCAGCTCCTGTTAGACCCCTAGCCTGGGAACCTCCATATGCCGCGGGTGCGGCTCTAGATAAAGGCAAAAAGACAAAAAAAAAAAAAAAATTACAGAGACTGCCCTCCAGGATGTTAGGCATAACTTGCCATTCCTTAACTGAGAGGTGTACACTCTGATTTCTATCAAAGAGTATAGTAACTCTTTTGTAGATAGGTTCATTTATACCATATTTTAGATTTCACATATAAGTGATATCATATGGTATTTTTCTTTCTCTTTCTGATTTACTTCATTTAGTATGAGAAGCTCTAGTTGCATCCATGTTGCTGCAAGTGGCATTATTTTGTTCGTTTTTTATGGTCGAGTAGTATTAAATTGTATAATAAAGCTATCTAAAACAGAAACAGACCCACAGGCATAGAGAACAGACGTGTTTGCCACGCGAGGTGGGGAGGAAGTGGGATGAATGGGGAGTTTGGAGTTGGCAGATATAAACTATTACATTTAGAATGGATAAGCAATGAGGTCCTACTATACAGCATAGGGAACTATATCCAACCTCTTGAGATACCACATGATGGAAACAGTATAAGAAAAAAAGTATATATATGTATAATTCAACTCGGTCACTATGCTGTACAGCAGAAATTGACACAATACTGTAAATCAACTATACTTAATTTAAAAAAAAACAGTATAGTACTAAAAGGAGGTCGAGAGGTAATTTTACGGTGAATAAACAAACACTACCTCAACTCAGCAATTTAGAAATAGAGAGGCACTTCCTCAACTAAATTTTAAAAAGCAACAAAATCTGGAGTTCCCATTGTGTCACAGTGGAAACAAATCCAACTAGAAACCATGAGGTTGCAGGTTTGACCCCTGGCCTCGCTCAGTGGGTTAAGGATCCGGTGTTGCTGTAGCTGTGGTGTAGGTCACAGACATGGCTCAGATCTGGTTGCTGTTGCTGTGGCATAGGCCAGTGACTACAGCTCCGATTGGACCCCTAGCCTGGGAACCTCCACATACCACGGATACTGCACTAAAAAGGCAAAAAATAAATAAAATAATTAAAAATACAAAATAAAAAGCAGCAAAATCTGATAGCTAACAACATACTTAATAGTAGGAAAGAAAATGTTTTCCCACAAAATGAGGAACAAGGAAAGGGTGTATTTTCTCAACAATCTCATATCATAATAGAATTTATAGCTTTCAGTAAGACAAAAATGAGAAAAAAGCTACATATTGGAAAATAATAAATAAACTATCTTTATTCACATATGATTCAAAAGTCATGTAGATATTTCCAAAGAATCCGTAAATATATTTTGGAACTAATAAGTATATCAAAGTTGTAGAATATTCAAAAATAAATTTTGCATATATCAGTAATTATAAAGTTATAATTTCAATTAGAAAATAATTTCTACCTACATTAGCAAGAAAAAATGAAATATAACTATGTTATATTTATAGCATCTATATGCAGAACATGGAAAAATATTGTTTAAAAAATAAAAGATCTAAATAAATGGAGAGATTTTGTACCTATGAATTGAAAATCACAATATTATTAAGATGCCAGTTCTTCTCAAATTGACCTATATATTCAACAGAATTGCAATAAAAACCCACCAAGCTTCTTTTTAATTGGGGTTATGTTCAAGTAATGCTATATTACCCATTTTAAAGTATACAATTCAGTGATATTTGTATACTCACAATGTTGAGCAACCATAACCATTATCTACCTCCAGAACCTTTTTTTATCTTTCCATACTGAAACTATAGAACATTTTCGTCATCCCCAAATGAAACTCTTTACCCCTTAAAAGCAATTACTTCCCATTCCCTATCTTTCCAGACCCTGGCAACCACTACGATATTTTACATCTCTATGGAGTTACTTGTCAAGATATTTCATATAAACGGAATCCTCTATTATGCAACCATTTGTGTCTGGCTTCTTTCAATTCACATAATGTATTTTAGTCTCACCCTGTGTTGCATGTATAACATGTTATTCCTTCTTAAAACTGAGCAACATTTCATTGTATGAATATAAAATATTTTGTTCATTTTTTATCCATTGATAGATATTTCAGTTGTTTTCATTTTTTTGGATATTGTAAATAGAGCTGTTAAATTTTTGCACAAGTACTTGCTTGAATACATGTTTACAATTCTTTGGGTTATATTCCTAGAAATGGAGTTTCTGGGTCATAGTAACATAACATATTATCATAACATATATTATAGCATATTATAACATATAAAATAAAACATAACAAGTTATTATAAAGTAACATTCTATGTTAATTTTTTTTAATTCAATGAATTTTATTTTATTTGTGGTTGTATAACCATCAATACATCCCAATTTTAAAAATTTCCATCCCAGGAGTTCCCGTCATGGCTCAGTGGTTAATGAATCTGACTAGGTGCCATGAGGTTGCGGGTTCGATCCCTGGCCTTGCTCAGTGAGTTAAGGATCCAGCGTTGCCGTGAGCTGTGGTGTAGGTTGCAGACGCAGCTCGGATCCCGCGTTGCTGTGGCTGTGGCGAAGGCCAGCGGCTACAGCTCCTGTTAGACCCCTAGCCTGGGAACCTCCACATGCCGCAGGTGCGGCCCTAGATAAGGCAAAAATACAAAAAATAAAATAAAAATTTCCATCCCAAACCCCCAGCCCATCATTGCTCACCCAACCTGTCTCCTTTGGTAACTGTAAGTTTTTCAAAGTCTGTGAGTCAGTTTCTGTTCCGCAAAGATGTACATTGTATCATTTTTTAGATTCCACATATAAGTGATAGCATATGATGTTTGGGTCTCACTGTCTGACTAGTGACACTTAGCAAGATAATTTCTAGGTCCTTTCATGTTGCTGCAAATGCCATTATTTCATCCCTTTTTATGGCTGAGTAATATTCTATTGTGTATATGTACCATGTCTTCCTTTATCGAATTTTCTGTCAATGGACGGGTTGTTCCATGTCTTGGCTATTATATATAATGCTCCAGTGAACATTGGGGTTCATGATCTTTTTGAGTCATGGTTTTCTCTGGATGGATGCCCAGGAGCAGGACTGCTGAATCAAATGGTAATTCTAATTTTAGTTTTCTGAGGAATCTCCACGCTGTTTTCTACAGTGGTTGCACAAATTTACCTTTCCACAAACAGTGTAAGAGGATTCTCTTTTCTCCACACCCTCTCCAGAATTTATTGTTTGCACACTTTTTGATGATGGCCACTCTGTCTGGTGTAGGTGGTACTTCATTGTAGTTTTGATTTGATTTTCTATAATAATTAGTGATACTGAACATTTTTCATAAGTTTTTTGGCCATCTGTATGTCTTCTTTGGAAAATTTTCTGTTTCGATCTCCTGCCCATTTTTTGATGGGATTGTTTGCTTTTTTTGGTGTTGAGCTTTAAGAGGTGTTTGTGTAATTTGGAGATTAATCCCTTGTCATTCATTTCACTTGAAAATATTTTCTTCCTTCCTGTGGATTGTCTTTGCATTTTTCTTAGGTTTTCCTTTGTTGTGAAAAAAACTTTTAAGTTTATTTAGATCTAATCTGTTTATTTTTGTTTTCATTTCATTGTCCAGGAGATGGATCTGAGAAGATATTGCTATAGTTTATGTCAGAAAGTGTTTGGCCTATGTTTTCCTCTAAGAGTTTTATAGTATCTGGTCTTACATTTAGGTCTTTAATCAATTTTGAATTTATTTTTGTGTATGGTGTTAGGGAGTGTTCTAATTTCATTCTTTTACAAGTAGCTGTCTAGTTTTCCCAGCACCACTTATTGAAAAGACTGTCTTTTCTCCATGGTATATTCTTGTCTCTTTTGTCATAGATTAGCTGACCATAGGCTCATGGGTTTAATTCTGGGATTTCTATCCTGTTCCACTGATCTACATTTCTGTTTTTGTGGCAGTGCCATATTGTTTTAATGACTGTAGCTTTGCAGTATGGTCTAATCATGGAGCCTGATTCCTCAAGCTTCATTTTTCTTTCTCAGGATGGCTTTGGCTATTCTGGGTCTTCTGTACTTCCAAAAAAAACTTTAAAATATTTTGTTCTAGTTCTGTGAAAAATACCATTGGTAATTTGATAGGGATTGCATTGAAACTGTAGATTTCAACAATATTGATTCCTCCAATCCAAGAGCAGGGTACATCTTTCCAATCTGTTTGTGTCATCTTTGCTTTCTTTGGTCAGTGTCTTATAGTTTTCAGAGTATAGATCTTTTGTCTCTTTAGGTAAGTTAATTCCTAGGTATTTTTTTCATTTTGATGAGATGGTAAGTGGGGTGGTTTCTCTGATTTTGCTTTCTGATCATCCATTGTTAACATATAGAAATACCATCGATTTCTGTGTATTACTTTTGTAAACTGAAATTTTACCAATTCATGAAAACCTGCATGCACCTTTTAAGAGTTGAGTCTCTATTTCCCTCTATCCTGTGGAGCTCCTGTGCACACACATGCAAGTGTGTACATGCAAGTGCATACACACAGTGCATACATACAAGTGCATACACAGAAGTGCACACACAAGCCCCCCCGCCCTCAATGCTAAATGCTCAGGGGCTCCTCGTCCTAATGCCAGATCCCCAGGTGTGGGGACCCGACTTGGAGCTCAGAACTCTCACTCCCATGGGTGAGCCTCTGCAATATAATTACTTTCCAGTCTGTGGGCCACCACCCAGTGGGTATGGGGTTACTTATATCATGTAGTTGCCCCCTCATACCCTCTCATGTGGCCTCTTCTTTGGCTTCTGGGATAGGATGTCTTTTTTGATAGGTTACAGTCTATTTTGTTGAAGGTTGTTCAGCAGTTGGTTGTAATCTTTTTGCTTTTATGAGAGAAGTTTCTATGTTAATTTCTTAAGGATCCACCATACTGTTTTTTCTAGCAGTTACACTATTCTACATTCCTACCAGCAATGTATGAGGATTAAAATTACTCCAAATCCTCATCAACATCTGTTTTATATTTTTTTAATTATTTTCAGAGTTATCCTAGTGGACATGAAGTGGTATCCCATTATAGTTTTTATTTATATTTTCCTGAAGACTATTTATCTAGAACATACTTTAAAGTGCTTTTTGGTCATTTCTATATCTTGTTTGAAGAAATGTCTATTCAAGTTATTTGCCCAGATTTTAATTGTCATTTATCTTTCCATTGTATAGAGAGTTTTTCATATATTATAGATACTAGACCATTATCAGGAATAATATCTGCAAATATTTATCCCATGTTATCAATGAACTTCTCACTTTCTTGGTATTGTCTTTTGATTAATGTTTTTTAAATTTTATTGAAATGCAATATATTTATATCTTGCTTCTGTTTCTTATATTTTTGGTGGCATGGTTAAGAATCAGTTGCCAAGTTCAAAGTCAAGAATAATTGATTCTGTGTTTTCTCTTAGGAGTTTTATAGTTTTATGTCTTATATTAGGTGTTTTATTTATTTTGAATCAATTTTTATATATGGAGTGTCATAGGAGTTCAAACTCTTGGTACTGAACATGGATATCCAGTTGTCCCATAAGTTGTTCATTAAATGGTTTTGGCACACTTGTTAAAAATCAATTGATCATAAGCTTAATGGTTAATTTCCAGAATATCAGTTCTATTCCACTGGTCTAGATGTCTAATCTTATACCAGTACACGGCTGTTAAGATCACTCTAGCATTGTAGTATGTTTTGAAAACAGGAACTGTTAGTTCTCCAACTTTGTTCTGTTTTCTCAAGGTTGTTTAGACTCCTTGGAATCCCTTATAATTTTATGTGCCATCAAGCTTTTTGCAGAGATCAACAGTCAAATTCTAAAGTGTATTTGAAAAGGCAAAAGACCAAGTGTAACTAACACAATACTGAATAGGAAGAACAATGTTTAAGGACTTAACTATCTGAGACATTGTATTACTATTACTTTTACTAATTGAGACTTACTGTGCAACTGAAGTTATCGTGAAAGTTTGATGGCAGTGAAATGAGACATGTAGATTAATAGAACAAAATAGAAAACATATAAATAGACCCACCTATAGTCAAATGATCTTTGAAAATCATTTCAATGGAAAAGACTATTTCAATGGAAAAGAATATTTTCAACAAATATCACTGCAATAATGTAAAACACAGGCCTATGATTTTAACATGTTTTGATTCAAAATGTATTATAGATTTACATGCAAAATGAAAAACCATAAAACTTCATGAAGAAAATATAGGAGAAAATCTAAGCAACCTTGGGTTTGGCAGTGAGTTTTTACATGCAATAGCAAAAGGATGATGGCTTGAAATAAAAGGATAATGAATGCAATTTTATTGAAATTAAAAGTTTTACACTATGAAAACAATACTAAGAGCATGAAATAGAAAACCCACAAACTGGAAGAAAATACGTGAATATATATATATACATATATGTAGTAAAGGGCTTATATCCAAAATATATACCCAAAATCTGAAAACTTAAAAAATTATGAAGGAAACAACACAATTAAAACATGCGCAAAAGACCTGAACAGACATCTCATGAAAGTAGATACATATAACATGGAAAATAGGCATATAGAAGGATACTCAGCATTTTCAGTAGGATGGCAAATAAGCATATAAAAAGATACTCGAAGTGTTTTAGCATTTGAAAATTTCATATTAAAATGAGGTACCATTACACAGCTATTAGAATGGTTTAAATAAATAAATAAATAAATAAATAAATAAATAAATAAATAAAATGTCAAATATTAACAAGATTGTGAAGCAGAGACCTCCTGTTGTTGCTCAGTGGAAACGATCTGACTAGTATCCATGAGGATGCAGGTTTGATCCCTGGCCTGACTTAATGGTTAAGGATCTGGTGTTGTCATGATCTGTGGTGTAGGTGGCAGACGTGGCTCAGATTTCGTGTTGCTGTGGCTGTGGTATAGGCCTGCAGCTACAGCTCCAGTTTGACCCCTAGCCTGGGAACCTCCATATGCTTTGGGGGTGGTCCTAAAAAGATCAAAAAAAAAAAAGGGGGGGATATGGAACAGAAACTCATTTATAGCATTTTAAAAATGAAATTAAACATGGTACAGCTACTTTGAAAGACATTTTGGATTTTCTTACACGGCTATAGAGCTTTACTACCCCATACAAGAATCATGCCCCCAGGTAATAACCCAATTGGCTTGAAAACTTACATCTACATAAAAACCTGCACATATGTGACTATAGCAGCTTTATTCATAATTGCCTAAAACTGAAAGCAACAAAGATAATCTTCAGTAAATTAAAGGATAAGCTAACTGTGGTGCACTCATTAAATGGGTAAAAAGAATCAGCAATTAAAAGAAATGATACAGGAAGGGGACCCTCTCCAGGGCCCAAGTGTGGGCTCTCAACTAACACTCAGGATGAATCATCCGAGGAGACACGCGTACTGACAAAGCAAAACACTTTATTGAAAGGAGCCCCCAGGGGGGAGAGCAGAGGGTTAGGGAACCTGTGAGAACTTCTCTGACACTTGGCTCACAGTCTCAGGTTTTATGGGATAGGGGTTAGTTTCTGGGTTGTCTCTAGCCAATTGTCTTGCTTGGACTTTATTTTGCCTGGCTTGTTTTCCTTCCTGGTGGCATGTGCACCTCTCAGCCAAGATGGATTTCAGGGCCAAGGACCTTGAGAGGTTGGTCTTCTCCTCCCTCCTATTGGCCCCTCCCAAACCCTCTCAGTCAGTCTTCAGGGCAGCACCATGGTCCTTATCAGGGCTTCCTGTTGTGAGACAACCAGTGCAAGCAATCATTAGCATGTCTGGCCAAGGTGGGCAGATTAAGTCAACAGTTCCTAACAGAAATAAGGCATCAAGTCATAGAAAGACATGGATGAATCTTATATACATATCATTAACAGAAAGCAGTCAGTCTGAAAAGACAGCATATGATGTGATTTCATTATATGACATTCCAAAAAAGGCAAGTCTACAGAAACAACAACAAAAAAAAAATCAGTGGTTCCCAGGGGTTTGGATTTGGGAAGTAATGGAATGGGTGAAGCATAAGGGATTATTTAAGGCAATGTAATTATTTTATATAATATTACAATGATATATATTATGAGCTGAAATTTGTCCCTACAAAAATCATATACTGAACTTCTAATTCCCGTTACCTCAGACTATGACTATATTTGGAGATAGAATTGCAAAAAAGGCAATTAAGTTCAAATGGGGACATGAGGTGGGCCTTAATCCAATATGATCGATGACATGTAAGAAGAAAAAGTCAGAAAGAGAAAGACAAATACCATATGCTATCACTTACATGTAGAATCTAAAATATAGCACAAATGAACCTATCTACAAAACAGAAACAGATTCACAGACATACAAAACAGACTTGTGTTTGCCGAGAGGGAAGGGGGCAGGAAAGGGATGGACTGGGAGTCTGGGGTAAGTAGATGCAAGCTATTACATTTAGAATGGATAAGCAATGATGTCCTACTGTACAGCACAGGGAACTATCCAGTCTTTTGGGATAGACGATGATGGAAGATAATATGAGGAAAAGAACATACATATATGTATGACTGGGTCACTATGCTGTACAGCAGAAATTGGCACAACATTGTAAATCAGCTACATTAATAGAAAGAAGAAGAAGAAAGAAAGAGGAGGAGGGGAAGGAGGAGAAGAAAAAGCTAGAACACAGAAGTACCTACTGGGAAGACCATGTGAAGTACATGAGGAGAAGTTGGCCGTCTCCAAGTCAAGGAGAGGGGCCTCAGAAGAAACCTACCTTGCTGACACCTTGATCTTGGACTTCTAAGCCTCCAGAACTGTGAGGAAATACATTTTTGTTGTTTAGCCTCTCATTCTGTGGTATTTTGTTATGGCAGACCTAGAAAACTAATACAGTGGATTCATAATGCTATTCCTTTTTCAAAACTTGTAGAACTTTATTACACAAAAAGTAAATCATAATATAAGCAAAATTTTTAAAAAAGTTTATGCAGTAAGAGTCTTTCCATATGAAAAGAAGAACATGACAAAACAGCCTAACTCCATTTCAAATGTACAAAACAACATCGCACTCAGAGGAATGGGGGAAAGTTGCTGAATTTTGGAAATTTGTAGCAAAAGGAAATGCACATAAGCTCTGAACTCTTAATGATATATTTTTTCCTTACAGAAGTGACAAAGACAATCCTCAGATCTCCCTCAACTTAACCTAAATGTACACAAGCTTCTTTTTGCCTTTAGTCCCCTGATCCTCCTTTCCTTAGAGCACTTATTTTAGAAAACTTATAAATTCTTGCTCTCTTCTTTTGAAATGTATGTAAATCTTCTCCCAGCTAGTTCTAAAACCCAGGAAATATCTTTCTAAGAACTTAGAAACCACCCCTTTAAAATGCAATCAAAGAAAATAATGCTCCTTTCTCAATTCTCTGTGGTAGAGAAGGACCCTAACTTTGGTGCCAATTAGCAAACATGGGGTGGCCTCATCACAGAGACAATACTTGCAAATCCAGAAATAACCCAATGTTCTCCACACAGTCCCACTGATCAGCCATCCCCTCAACCAAATCCAGTACTTTCCCATTGGTTCACCAGTGCTCAAACACCCTCTACCTTTAGTTTTAGGGGAGTTGATTTTCGTCCTTTTCCTTTATTGCAATAACTGAATAAAATATTCTCTGCTTGTTTGATGGTTTCTGGTGCATCTTTTACTTTGATGGGGATTCGGGCTAACAATTCTGATACACTATTCATGAATTGAGTAATTAAGTAAATAAACAGTGGATGGTGGGAGCCAGGTTCCTCACTGTTGGAGTGAGAGGTTAAAGGTAGACATGAGGTAAATGGATTAGACTCATAGAGATTGTTATGAACTCAATATACATCAGGTAATTATGTAGAAACATAATTATATATATATTTCCTTGCTCTGTTACCTGAAAGGGACCAAAAGCAATGAAATCCTTGTAGCAACAAGCACACCCAGCTCTAGACCTTGGTTTCTAATACCATTCTCTAAGAAAATAGAAGCAGGACTCCTCAGAGAAATGACTGATTCTAGAACGGGGGCAAGAAATATTCAAAATGAACCCTGAGTGTGTTGTAATGCCAGAAAGAAAGAGCTAAAAACAAACCCAAAAAACTCATGATGAAGCATATTTCAAAGGAACACTGGAACCAAGTAAAAGAGCTTTGAGTGCCAAAACAGGAAAAATTTAGGCAAATAAATAAGTAAATAAATATTGGATTAGAGTCCAAAGTGTAACACACATATCCATGGATCCCTGCTGATATAAATAAGTGATCGAATAAATAAGTGGGAGAGAAGAGAAAACTCCCTGGAGCTACAGAATTCCAAACAATTTACGTAGCTACTTTGCTTTAAAGAGCTGAAGTACAACTCTCTGTCTCTTAAGTGGCGACTAGGCACAGTGACTTTTGTCCCAAAGAATTCACTATGAAAGCAGAGTGAAAGTAGTAATTTTACAGTGGAGAAAGCTGACAAACCCTTGTCAGCAGATGTTGAAGGTTAACATTAAGTCATCTGATATGATGTCATGAACATATTTTATCTCTGAAGTCTTCTTCTCAAAACCGTATCACTACAATCTAATGAGAAAAACCATCAGACAAATCCTAGTGAGGGTGTATGGGAATTCCCTATAAAACCTTCATAATATTTCTGTAAACATGAAAGTATTCTAAAATATAATGCTTATTTTTTATTCCATTCATATTTTTGTCAAAATTTCCAACCTAATTTGAAATTTGTGTAGAAAAGAAAATGAACTAAGGACACAATGAACTTCTCTGCAGAACAGACAATGACTCACAGACTTTGGAAAACCTTGGTTTTTCAAATAAGACAATCTGGGGGCATGGGGGGATGCACTGTGGGTTTGGAACACAAAATCTATCAAATTGACTTGTGATGATTTTTGTATACCTATAATTGAAATAAAATTCATTAAGTTATATTAAAAAAGAAAAAAGAAAATGAACTAGGAAAGCAAATTTTGAAAAAAAAGAAAAAAGTTAGTGGGCCTAGCCTCTCTGATAATAGGAGAACTACAAAACTATAGTAATCAGAACTGTGGTACTAGAGAAATAATAGACACATATATTAATAGAACAAAATGGAGTTCAGAAATATAGTCATCAAATATGGTCAAATGGGTTTTAACAAACATTCAAAGGAAAATGAAAAAAAGAGAGGATTTTTGTTTTGTTTTGTTTTCAAAAAAAAAAAGTTGAAATAATTGTGCATCCTTAAAATAAAATTTGACATTTACCTCTCACTTTATGAAAAAGTAACTTAAAATGGATCGTGGACCAAAAGTTAAAAAACTATAAAACTCCCCCAAAAATACTTTGGAGAAAATCTTGGTTGTGTCTTTGAATTAGTGAAGATTTTTAGATGCATAACCCAAAGAATGATCATCAAAAGAAAAATCATCATAATTGGACTTCATCAAAATTTAAAAAAAAATAAAAAAATTTTTGTTCTATGGGAGACATTGTCCAAAGGATGGAAAAACAGCTATAGACTGGGAGTGTATATCTGCAAATCACAAATCTGACAAAAGATTTGTATTCAGAGTATATAATGTACTCTAAAAAGTTAACATTAAGGAAATAATCCATTAAATAATGGATAAAGGTTGAAACAAAACTTAATCATAGAAGAAACACAGATGGCTACTAAGTGCTGATAAAGAGGTAGGCCATTTCAAAATATCATATACTCCTGGGTAGAATGTAAAATGGTGAAGCTTCTGTACAAAATAATTTGACTCCTTCTTATATTAAAAACATACTCTCATCACTATGACCCAGCAATCTCATTGTTAGGGATTCATCCAAGAGTACTAACACATATATTAATGAAAAAATCTGTATTTGAATGTTTATGACAGCATCGGTCATAATTGCCAAAAACTGAAAGCAATTCAAATATCCTTCATCAGCTAAATGAATAAATAGACTGTGCTATATCCACACAAGGCAGTACTAGGCGATATTCAAAGTAATGAAGGACTGATACACCCACTGATGATAAATCTTAAAAGCACTATTGTACATGAAAGAAGTCAAATTCGAAATCTCACATTATATGTGATTCCTTTTATATGGCATTTGGAAAAGTCAAAACTGTAAGGGAAGGGCCTAGATGACTGGTTACCAGAGATTAGAGGAAGAAGGAGAGTTTGTTTACAAGGGGGCAGAATAAAGAAATATTTGGGGATGAGGGAATTTTATACACTTGTCAAAATTCACAAAACTCCAAAAGCCAGTGAATTTTATTGTATAAAAATTAAAATGTTTATGACAGTAAAATGAAAAATTTAACAATAGTCTACTCTGGTAGTAGCTTGACCAGTTTTATTTTCTTCATTCTACTTTTCTTTAGTCTAAAAACTTTTAACAAATGCATGTATGGCATTTAGAGTTTGAAAAAATACATGTTTATTAAAGATATAGCTATAAAAATTAAAAAGTTCTCAGAATTGTGAAGGAAGAGATCAAACCATCCTTATCTGAAATACGACCCAGACCATACAGCATTGGTGGTATAGTGGTGAGCATAGCTGCTTTCCATTCTTATTTGAATTATAATAGCCTATATAAAAAATCAAAAAGGAGGCATTGCCGTTGTGGCTCAGCAATAACAAACCCAGCTAGGATCCACGAAAACACAGCTTCAATCCCTAGGCTCACTCAATGGGTTAAGGATCTGTCTTGCCATGAGCTGTGGTGTTGGTTGCAAATGTGGCTCGAATCTGGCATTGCTGTGGCTGTGGTCAGCAGCTATAACCTCTAGCCTAGGAACCTCCGTATGGCATAGCTGCAGCCCTAAATAAAAGACAAAAAAAATCAAAAAGGAGCTATGGATATAATTACAAAGAGAGAGATTAACATGCTGTCTAGACAAGAATATAAATAGTATGCCTACATAGCAATAATTATCATCTATAATATATAATGAAAAAAATTTCAAAATAGTTACAAAAACTATTACCATCCATTGGAATAAATACATGAAAGTTAAGTTGCAGGAAAACTTAAAAATACGTATGTCAAAAATGTGTATGTTGGACTTCCCGTTGTGGTTCAGTGGTTAACAAACCCGACTAGTATCCATGAGGACATAGATTCGATCCCTGGCCTCTCTCAGTGGGTTAAGGATCCAGCATTGCCGTGAGCTGTGGTGTGGGTCACAGACGGGGTTCAGATCCCGCATTGCTGTGGCTGTGGTGTAGGCCAGTAGCTGTAGCTCTGACTTGACCCCTAGCCTGGGAACCTCCATATGCCATAGGTGTGACCCCCCCCAAAAAAGTCAAAAGACAAGAAACAAGGTATATGTCAAATCAGTATGTAAATGTATAACATTTACTTGCTCTACACCCGAAACTAATACATTGTGACTCAACTACATGCCAATAAAATTTTTTAAAAATTAATGAATTGGAAGCCATTTTTAAAAACCTATACATATGGAGAGATATAATGTGTCCATAGATTTAAGGTTCAATATCATTATAATGTCAATTATACCCAAATTTATAAATTCAATGTCACTCTAATAAAAATTTCATAATTATTTTCATAACATGTTACAGGATCCTATAATTTTATAAAGAGACCAAAGAGACAGGGAGAACTAAGATAGTTGTGAACAAGAATGTGGTGCCTGACCCTATTAGGGCATATGATAATGAAATTAGAACAGTGGGGGGTGCTGATGTAGGTCAAATTTAGACTCAAGGTGAGACCAGGAAACCCAGACACAAAATCATGCATACATTCTATGTGACAAATCAGTGCAGAAGGCACAGGCTATTCAACATATGCCCAATGTATGGGCCAACAAACGAGCTATTCAGTATATAGAACAGAGTTAATTAGTTCTTTAAATATTTCAGAAGAAAACATAGGAAAATGTTCTTTTCTGACCTCCAGATAGAGAACTGTTCCTTAAAAAGTCTCAAAAAGTATAATCCATAAAGGAAAAAAAATGATCATTTTTGATGTATTAAAATAAAAATTTACACAAAAGACCTAATAAATAATGTGAAAAGACAAGACAGACAAAAGATAAGTGACACTTGCAACTGTAAAAAGAATTCATGTCAAATATGCATGCCTAGTAAATCAAAACGGGAAAAGCAAACAATTCACTCCACAAATGGGCCAAGGATAATAAGTAGGCAACTTGAATGGGCAATAAATATGGCAAAGTTCTCAGCCTGCACCACTAATCCAGGGAGAGCAAATTAAATCACAATGAGATACAATTTTTTATGCAACAGAGTGGTCAAAAAATCTGGAGGAAGAATATAAAAACTGACCTGAGCACTTTGGATATGAATCTGTAAGTACCTGGAAATTTGCACAGCACACGTCCCATGTGATCAGCAAATTGCTCTTAGGTAGATAACTGGAATCTTGGCTTCTAAATGCTTCTTACCTAGTTCCATGTAGAAAACCCATTTATTTATATCATGGCCCAATATACAGAACACATAGATGTGTATGAGTTATATATCTGGGAGTGCTTCCATGAAAAAACCTATCCTTCTCAGTGACACACTTTTTTTATTCTATTATGCCACCTTCTTTGCAATGCTGGCCTTAACCCACTACTTGACTTTATGACTAATAGGTCAAGACTTGTTATTTGAAAGACGCTCTTACTCCCTAAGCTCTCCTTCACATGTACTAGAAAACATACAAAAACATTCACCATAATTTTGTTTGCAATTTGGAAACATCTTAACTGTCTTCAACAGAATAAACACCAGAGTATGACCATCCATACACGTCTGCAATAAAAGTTTTTAATGTGTAGTAAAAGGTGTAAAACATGTTTAGAAATGCTACAAGCCGAAGCTGAAAAGCAGACAGTTCTGGTAGCTAGGGAGGAAAAAGGCAGATTCAAAAGCTGCAAATGTATGTCCACAAAGTTAGGTTTTCCAAAGAATGCATGAAAATGTGGTCAAAAATGCTAAGAGGTGGCAAAGTATATCTTTTTGTATGCTTTTATATTTTATAACTCAAAAAGAAGCAAGAATACAAATGAGCTTGGCTGTGACACGGAAGAAATGTGTAGCAGTAGGAGAAGGATAAATGTCACAGATCTGAGTTTTGTTCTGATCTGCTTCATTCTTCTCTGGAAGGCCTGCCCCCTTGGGCCCCCATAGGTCAGCACTTCCCATTTGTTCCACCTGCTTTAGTTCTTACAGTAGTTGTGACCGATGCAGATGATTCTCCCATTTCACTGATGAGGAAACGCAAGCTCAGACAATTTAAGCATAATAACCTGCTTCAGGTCTTGGAGCTCATGGTGGTGGCGCTGGTGTGCAAGCTCAGGACCCCCAGCCCCACTATGTGTCAGTTTCTCTAAATGTCAGAGAGGAGACCAAAACTCAACGTGCAGCTCAGCGCTGGGGTCACACGATTACATGCCAGCACACTCCCATTCCTAAAACTCAAAAAAGGCAGACACCTCCTCCTCTGAAGCTCAGAGGAAAACTCAGAAGTTTTCCTAGGAAACCACTTGGCAGCAAAGGATGCACAGAAGCCCCAGGCCTTGCTGTCTCTGGGCCAGGTGATGGCAGAGAAGATTCTCCCTGGATGGGACCCACAGAAGCAGCCTGACCATCAAAGCTAGCAGCTAAGGGGAGACACCTACGACAGAAGTGTTTGGGGCCTGGGTCAGCAGCCCAAGAATCTCGGGATCTGGTATAAAATAGCAGTGGTGCCATGGGCTATAACAGAGAGGGTCGATTTGATGAGGCAGTGGGCATTAAAGTGCTCTGTGAAATGTGATACATTATACATTTGAATGATTATCCTCTTTCACTGTGCTGTGCAGATTTGCTCAATAGGAAAATCACAACTAAAAATGTAAATCTGTGCCCTCTGAAAACCACAGTTACTTGGCCCTGTGACCCCAGTAACAAATTGCATAGTCTCACCAAGCTCCACCTGAAACAGATACGGCCTGTCCCTGCCTCCTCAGGACAAGGGAGCACTACGTGACCTTGAGTTCCCGCGGTGACCTGCCACTTGAGAGCACTCGATGCCACTGGTCCTTCTGCTTGTTTATGGCACCAGCATTGAGTCGTCTTAAGGGTCTCAGGACAGAACAGCTCAGGCTTCCTCCTTCCGGCTCACCGCTGAGAGACGTGACTGTTGTCTCCGTATGTCCTCTTCTCACTATAGAACTATGGTCCTGATGGCAAATGGAACATCTACAAGAGATGCCATGAATTTTTAAAAGCACAGCCCCTAGTGGCTGGACCCAGGCCTCACATGCCACTCAGCTGCAGATGGATGTGAAACATGTCAACAGTATTTGCTTATTGCACCCACCAAGGTCAAGCTTGTCCCCGGGAGCCAACATCATGTTCCCTAAAACCAGTACTTACTGGATCCTGAAACATGAGCACATCCCCTAAAAAATGCCCCACGTTCTTCACAACCATTCTGCTTTCTATTACATGATGTTTTCATCTGCCAGGGCTGCCATAACAAACACTCAGGCTAGGGTGCTTAAGCAGAAATTTGTTTTTGCACAATTTTGTTTTGCACAGTTCTGGTGGCAGGAAGTCTAAAATCAAGGTGTCAGCAGAGAAGATTTCTTTTGAGGTCTCTCTCCTTAATTTATAGACAGGTGTCTTCTCCCCGTGTTTTCCCATGATCTTCCCTCTGTGTGTACCTGTGTCCTAGTCTCCTTTTCCTATAAGGATTCTAGTCATATTGGATTAGGGATCACACCAACCTCATTCTAACTTAATTACCTTTTTAGAGGCCCTAAATCCAAATAAAGTCATATTTCCTAATACAAGGGTTAGGATTTCAACATACAAATACTAGAGGAGACACAGTTTAGCTTATAACATAGTATGACTCTCCATAGGCCCTGACTTCCCCATCTGGGTTAAGCTCCCCTTTTTATCCCCAGAGACCCCTCTGTCCACCTATAAGGTAGCCCTTGAAATGTGCTGCAGTCTTCATGTTTTGTATGCACCCAACCCTCCAATCCCCCCCAATTCTAGGAGAACCCGTTGTCAGCAAGATGCCTTTCTTAACTTGGTTCCCAGGGCCCAGGAAAGGCTGGCCCAGTCGGTGCAATGGTCACAGAAGGCACTGTTGCCTCTGACTGCAATGCCAACAATTTCCCCTCACCTCTGAGGCTGAAGGCACTGCAGGCTCTCATTGAAGCATTGAAGCAAGTTTGATCTTGGAATCCTGTTCCTAAAAATCCCACACCATATTCTCATTGTGAAAACCCAAGAAAAGTTAGGAGAGTTTAGCACATCTACCTTTTCAAAACTCTAAGCTCAAGTAAGAGTATGAGAGCCTATTTCCTACTGCCTGCTTTCCAAGAGCATCTGCACCTGTCACCTTCCCTGAGCTCCTGGTTCTTTGACTGACCTTCAACCAAATACCATCTTTCCTGGGATGCTTTTCCCAAGCCAAAAATCCTTCCAGCAAAGCATCCTATAATTATTGATGGCAATATCTAATTCTCTGAGAAATCTGCAAGCTTCTTGAGGGCAGAAAGCCTCCCACTTTTTTTCCAGTATTACCAGAACTTGGTCCAGTTCTTAACTGGAGATACTAAGAAGTTATTTTAGGAGTGGATGAATAAATGATTTTATAAAAAAAAGAAAAAGAAAAAAGAAAGAAAAGAAAAAAAAATGAAGCCAAATTTACCTTCCTTCCTAAATATATGCTCTGTATCTTTCTACCTTTATAACTTTATTTTTTCCACACTTTCCATCAAGAATTCACCTTTTCACAAGCAGCTAAGACAATTTTAGAATTTACTCAAATGTTTTCCTAAAAATCCAAAACAGTATCTGGCACATGTGGACCTCAGTACATATGTGATGAGTTACCTTGTTGTGAAATGAAATGCTTCCTTAGATCACTCCAGACTCATCATCTCATCATCTCTCCTTCCTCTCAGTAGGACATTCATAAATTCATTCATTCATTCATTTAGCACAAAGCCCTCATCTAACCCTGAGCTACAGAGATGCAGAAGATGTCATTTTCCTCAAGCAATTTCCAGGAGCATGAAGAGAGTATTGTGTAAACAAACAAAATTCACCCAAGGAAATACCCAGGTGCTATGGGAGCAGCGTCCATAGGGTACACTAGAGGACCAGGAAATGCACGCTAAGTTCTTCCCAGAGTTGAGAGGATGGTTGGCAACATGCCCAGGCCAAGGTGAACCATAATCTGAACTTCAAGGATAGTCTTAGAAGGATAGGGGATGACTGTAGAAGCAGGAGATATGCCCCCTGGACCTGCCGAAGAGGGCCCAGGAATTAGGGACAGAAAGAGTGTACAGGGTTAAGGAAGGGTGATGGCAATAAAGGTAGAGAGCAAGTTATGGTCAGATCGTAAGGGGCTTTGTGTGTCCTGCTTAGGAGCCTGCGGTTCCCCTGGACTGCTTTGTCTTCACTCAGCTGCTTTAGAATCATGCACAGCACCTATTAAAGTTGTCCATGGAGGCACTAAAGAGTTCTACAAAGAATGACCCAAAGAAGAAAGGCTGCAGAAGAACAAGCAGAGAGCTGTGTAGAAGGTGAGCTGGGCTGGAGAGAAGTTAGACTGAGGCAGATATTGTCAGAAAGCCACAGCAGGAGTCCAGAGGGCAAAGGACAGGAGCAAGCTAGGGTAGGGTGCAGGGGAGGGAGGCGTGGGGAGCCTGGGCCCAGGAGGCTCCATGAGGAGGGTATGGTTTCACAAGGGTGTCTGCCTTATCTTCTTTTTTTTTTTTCTTTTTAGGCCCGCACCCCTGGTATATGGAGGTTCTCGGGATAGGGGTCTAATCAGAGCTACAGCCGCTGGCCTACACCACAGCCACAGCAATGCCAGATCTGAACTGCATCTGCGACGTACACCACAGCTCATGGCAATGCCAGATCCTTAACCCACTGAGTGAAGCCAGGGATCGAACCCACAACCTCATGGTTCCTAGTTGGATTCGTTTCCACTGCACCATGATGGGAACTCCCCCTTTTTTTTTTTATGCATTGTTTTCAAGTGTTTATTCCACTTGTGATAATTATTTGCCACTTCCTTGTACTGCATATATTTGTAAACTCCTCCCTGTAAGTGGTAAAAACTTGGAGGGCAGGTACTGTGCTTTCTTCACCTGCACACCCTTTATTTATCAGCACTTGGCAAAAATGTGTTGAATGTGTGTGTAAGAGAGTCAGTGAATAAATAGTATCAAGTTAGATGTTGGAGCTTATTTTCATTCAGTCTCTTCCTAATTTTCCCTCAGTCCAAGCATCAAGAAGCTCTAGCATCCTATGCAGACACCAAAATCAGGGGGTATTTGATGCATAAAAGGCCAGTGAAGATTCTTAGCAGGTAGAAAGATGTGAAAGTGAAGTCAAGGCAAACAATAATAGACTGTTATTGAGAACACATAGAGGACCAAGGCCAGACCTCACTGAGGTGTCTGCCATTTAGCAGGTTCATTTTTACACAGAAAGAGGTTAGTACTTGTCTGTTGGATGAATGAAAAGTATATAAGTCAATGATAACAATAAGACAGAAGAGAGAAACTGTGAGGGAGAAGCAGATTCATTAATTGTCAAAGCTATCACTTAGATATGGAATTAAAAATAAAAGATACAAATGAACTTATTACAACACAGAAACAAACTCACAGACCTCAAAAACAAACTTGTGGTTACCAAAGGGGAAAGGTAGGGGTGGGAAGGATGGATTGGGTTTGAGATGGCATATGCACACTGTTATATACAGAATAGATGATCAAGGGCCTGCTGTGTAGCACAGGCAATTCTACGCAATACCCTGTGATAATCTATATGGGAAAAGAATCTGAAAGAGAATGGATTTATGTACATATACGACTGAATCATTTTACTGCACAGCAGAAATCATTGCAACATTGTAAATACACTATATTTCAGTAAAAGTTTTAAAAATGAACAACAAAAAAAAAGACCCTCCAAAGTTATGTGACACATTATGTGGTAACCTAAACACAACAGAAGAATGTGGTTTTCAAAGATTAAACCTAGAGGAGTTCCTGTTGCTGCTCAGCAGAAATGAACCAGACTAGTATCCATGAGCATGCAGGTTTGATCCCTGGCCTCGCTCAGTGGGTTAAGGACCTGTTGTTGCTGTTACTGGGGTGTAGGTCGCATATGCAGCTCAGATCCTGTATTGCCATGGCTGTGGCATAGGTCAGCAGCCACAGCTCTGATTCAACACCTAGCCTGGGAACTTCCAAAGAAAGATTAAACCTAGATTTTTTTTTCTGATGTATTATTTATTTCATTGTAATATATTTAAATTCCTAAGTTCTCAACACTGGCCCATATCTCACTTATCATCTGCTGTGCTAATGATTAGTCTCCAGCTAACAGCTTCCCAGAGACATCTTTGGGTTCAAG
Organism: Catagonus wagneri; assembly: GCA_004024745.2. Taxonomy (NCBI): domain Eukaryota; kingdom Metazoa; phylum Chordata; class Mammalia; order Artiodactyla; family Tayassuidae; genus Catagonus; species Catagonus wagneri. The sequence goes on from PVHT020000141.1 coordinate 5,497,580, forward strand.
GAGTAGAATGTTGTGATTGAATAGTGATGTCAACCACAGGCACAAGTGGAAATGGTGGGACACACATGTGACTTCACCATGGTCCCAAGATCTCCAGGCATCTTTACTAACTGGGATAAATTTTGATAATTTCTTCCACTTATTCAAACAATACTGATTAGGTGCTGCTGTGGAGGGATTTTACAGGTGTGATAAATTTCTAAATTGGTTGATCTTAAGAACAACAACAACAACAACAAATTTAGCTTGCGTGGGTCTGACATAATCAGGTGAGTCTTTACAAGGCACTGGGCTCTTCCTTAAAAAAGAGGCTCACGGAATGAAAGGGATTCAACATGTGGGATATGTAGTACCTTATGGGCTGTGAAGATGTAGGCAGCCTTCTGGACTGAGAGAAGTCCTCAGGTGACCACTAGCAAGAAAACAGGAGCATCAGTCCCAAAGCTTTCGAATTAAACTTCTCAGTCAGGTGAGCTTGGAGGAGGATCCTGAGCTGCAGATGAGAGCAGAATATTGCAACACTTCAGTTTCAGCCTCACAAGACTGAGCGACTTCTGACTTACAGAACTATGAG
>PVHT020000141.1:5498253-5523125 GCA_004024745.2 Catagonus wagneri
AAAAAAAAAAAAAAAAGAACTATGAGTTGTGTGCTTTTAAGCCACTAAGTTTATGGTCGTCTGTTATGTATCAATAAAAAACTAATGTATCCTAGTCCTTCCTTTACCAATTTTACTTTCTTGAGCTTTAAAATCTTTCTTGTTTTAAAACTGCTATAAAAATAATGTTCCTGCAAGACATATCTGAACACAACTATCCTTTAATACCCTACAAAGAATAGCTGTAGTGAGGCTCAAGATAATCCCCCAAGTCAGCTGTGGCCTTCTATCATTTTGTGATGGGCAGTGCATTACCTGACTTTGCTTTTAGAATAGTGCTTATGGTCAGTTTTCTGCGAATGAAATTGATACATGCTTATAGAAAAATTTGAAGCCACAGAAGAGCAGAAATAAGAAAACATAAATCATTAGAAATCTCACTCTCAAAAGCATCCCTGTTAATATGTTGACAACAATCTTTACATAAGATAAAAATAACAAATATAGGTGAAGATGTGGAGAAAGTCATCTGTTGAAACAGATATTTTATAAGTTAAAAACACATACTCGCTCAGATTTTTAATTGACTATAACCCAATAGCATTTTTTATTACTTTCATTCCTCCAAAAAGTTACTACAAAAAAAGTTTCACAAAACATTATGCATCCTTACTACCTGGGATAAATTTTGATAATTTCTGTTCTTTCATTAAAATATATATATTCTTTGCATCCTACTAAACTGATTGCAACATGTATTAATGTTTTGTCACCTGTACGTTGAAAAACACTGCTATATGCAATTTTGTGCCCTGATTTTCTACCTCTCATGATTTCATGAAAATTCCCAATGCCATTAAAATTATTTTGAGCATATTTGTAATGACTTTATGATATTAAATCTTATTGAGGTATCTTAATTATTTTGTATCCCTATTCTCCTACATTTGAATATTAGTTTGCTTCAAAATTTAAAAGTGAAATAAACTTTTTTCTTGACTATTAATAATGCTTTGTCTATTCTTTAGCCTTATTTGCAAGAAATGAGACCCTAAAAAGGATGCATATCTCCCTTCTAAATAGCGTGGAACCAGGCAAGGGAGCCTAAATCACATAATTAAGTCATTTCATGCCCTTCTTCCCTACCCCTCCCCTGCACGTATCCAGTTAGGCAGGAAAGTAAAGTCTGGAGAACACTTGTTCTTGCACATTACTGGCCAGAAGACTAGAAACCTTGGAGGGAACACTGTGCTATGCCATTCTAGGCCTTGACCTGAGCAGTATCACAGTCCTCAGCTCCACAGCTACTAGAAATGTTCTCATTGCTCCTTCACTGTTAGCATTGTTAATTCTCATGAGCTGTGATTTTCATTGCTGCTGAAGCAGACTGGCATCCTCTCCTCCCCAACAGACTGCCTCCCCAAGCAACCAACATTCAACATAAGTGCTCCCCACAGGCGCCAATATGTCTCCTCCATCACTCTCACCAGCCACTCCAGACTTACCTCCCTTTCTGCAAAGCTTCCGAGGCAGCCAAGGACCGCATCACACTCCCCTCTCTCTCCTTCTCCCCTTCCCTCTTCCCCTCCCTCTCTCCCCTTCTCCCCCTCTCCTTCCCCCTTTCTCTCTCTTTCCCCTCATCCCACTGGCCCATCTCTCAATGAAGTGCAATAATTAAAGCACAAATTTTACTTCTCTCTGACCTTTTTCCAGAAAAAAGCAGTTGCTGGGTTGTTTTCATGGGAGCACCTGCCCCTGTATTTTCCGATGGGACACCAGCTAGAGGCAGGGCTCATCTTCCATGATAAAGGCCTCTACAGAAGGCCCTCCAGATTTTCAGCTGAGGCTGCAAAGGTGAGACTCTGAGCAATAAGATACAGGGAAGGTGCTGGGAGGGTGCGGGGAGGGAGACACGCTGGCATGTGTGTGTCCAATCAGCACATCTGCCCATTCACCTGAAACTTAAGGGAGTACATGGTTTCACCTTGCAGTGCTTTTAACTTTGTGCCATTTTTCTTCTCTATTCTTGACTAATTTATACTTAAGCTATAAGACTCAGCCCAGATGTCTCCTCCAGGAAAATTTCCTCTAACTTTCCTCTTCTGGCTTTCAACAGCACTCTCATGTTGCACTCACAAGGGATAAGTCACTTTGCTTTTCTCAAGATTGTATCTTCATTTATTTTTGCATCCCCAGAATAGTGCCTGTCACATAGTATGTGCTCAGTAAATTTTACTGTAGTGAACTGAAAAGGTACAAAATTATCTATTCACAAACTTGAGGTTCCTATAGAAAAATGAGCCGAATTGCTATTTCTTCCTTAACTCTGACCTCTTGGTGTTAAAGGTGTCATTTGCCATAGTAAAGATTAGTGAAAGTTCCACTTTGTCTTATAAATCTTTTTGGTTTAAACAATAGAAATTTACTGTCTCACAGCTCTAGAAGCTCAAAGTCTGAAATCAGGTGTCAACAGTGTGACTTTCTTCTGCAGGCTTTGAGGGGGAAATTTGTCCCAGGCCTCTGTTCTTGCCTTATAGATGACTGTTTTCTCCTTGTTCTCTTTATAGCATTTTCCTCTCTGTGTATCTATCTCTGTGTCCGAATTTCCCATTTTCATTAGGACTCCAGCCGTATTTGACCTTGGGCTCAGTTGCAGGAATCTGAGCAACACCAGTTTTACTAATTACATAACTTTACTACACGCCTTTAATAACTACTTGCAATGACCTTATTACTCAATAAGGTCACATTCTGAGGTACTGGGGGTAGAACTTGAACATATGGAATTGGGGGAGGGGAGAACACAATTCAAAACCATAATATATGCCAAATTGTGACCAAGAAAAAATCTCCTTTAGGTCCTCAACCCTAATTATTCCAACTCCAGTCAGGCACTTAATGTGTAGAGAACAATGGACTAAGGGCAATAGGATGGAAGGACACAGCTTTCTCTGCCTTTGAGGATCTGGGGATGGGGTGATGGAACAACAGTGTCTGGCTCAGTTCCTGGCACACAGGAGGTACCTTGTAAATACTTAAGGAATGTGGTCCTGCTCTAGGAGTCAAAAGCCCCAGATTTTCAACTACTAGCTTTGCCACTTGTTTGCTGTATGGCAACCAGAAGCCATTCACAGCCTCTGAGGCCTTGTCTTGTTATTTGCTTATATTTTTTTTTCTAAAGTTAATGTTATTGGAGTATAGCTTACCATGTTGTATTAGTTTCGGGTGTACAGCAAAGTGCATCAGTCATACATATACATATATCTATTCTTTTATCCCATATAGGTTATTACAGACTATTGAGTAGATTCCCCTATGCTCTATGATAGGTTCTTAGTAATCATCTATTTTATACAGTAGTGTGTATATGGCATTCCTACCCTCCCATTTCTTCCCTCCCCACAACGGTTTCACCTAGGGTAACTGTAAGATTGGTTTTGAAACCTGTAAGTTTGTTTCTGTTTTATATATAAGTTCCTTTGTGTCATTTTTATTAGATTCCACATATAAGTGATATCATATGGTATTGCCTTTCTCTGTCTGATTTATTTCACTCAGTATGATAATCTCTAGGTCTTAAAATTTAGATCAAATAAGGAGGGCCACGGTTACAGCAAGGTACAATGCAACTGAAATAATGCCAAGCCTGAGGAAAAAGTGCTGCTGCCTGTGACATTAATCAGTTTGTAGGTCATGTTTGCTAAATAGGTTCTAATTTCCTTCTGCCAAATCAGGTGAGAATTATTTTTTGTCACTATTCTTAGGAAGCAGCATTTCTGTGATTTCCATGAAGACACATTCTTGGATATAAGTATCTCTCTCTTGTTTCGTCTGCAAAATAAAAATTGTGTCCAAAGACCACAAGTCCATGGAGCTCACTCAGTTCATGGAAAAACAGAAGACACTCATCTCACAGGTGATGTAATGGTTTCATTTTCTAGTGGTACTGAAGCCCCTCTCATCAGATGACTCACCAACATGTCTGTTGTTTTGTCTCCCCTACCTCCCCTAAACCAGGAACTCCCTCCCACCATCAGGCAAAAGCACTTCCAAACATGGATTTCACAGGTGGGGGAAGGGGAGAGATAATCCCTCCAAAAAGAAAGGCTTTCAACTCTTTACATAAGAAAGGCTTTCAACTCTGGTGAGCATGTTCACATTCATAATATATTCATCTTCCCATTGTAACAACTTAGAAGAATAAAGAAAGACATTGCATATTTTTAAAAAACATATCAGAGAGGTGTGGATGCCAAAAAGGCTAAGAGAACTACACTCTAAAGAGGGATATGCTCTTCTTTGTGAGCAGAGGCCAGTAGCCACTTACCCCTGTGGGGCATCTATTTAGTCAGGGCATGGAGAGGCAGAGACGTTGGCTCTGTTAAGGAAAAGCAGTAGATGGATTGGAATCTGTAAGAGCCCAAGATGCAGAATGAATTGCCCCCTCTAACTCATTTGCCCCCAAAGGACATTTGCCAAGTGTGACATATAAGTACCATAATGGAAGGCTGGGGACTGAGCCGGTAAACAGGAGAAAGGTATTGGAATTGTTGAGGTACTCAGAGCCTCTATAGTACACACAGGCCAGATCTCACCTCTCAATAAATTTAGGTAGAGTAAATTAAAACTAACCAAATGTATAACCCAGACTAGAAACAGCTCACTCCTGATTGACCTATGTGACCAGCTTCTTATCCTAACTACTTGACAAAGGAAAAGGTGCTTATTCTGGAGTAAAAGAATGTTTATTCTTGTATCCAGAGATTTTTTTTTAACAACTCTATTAAGATATCTTTTACATGTGAAAAATGTGTGTATTTTAGGTGTACAACTTGTATTGATATACGTATACTTGTGAAAGGATTACCACAATCAAGCTAAATAAGTTATCCGTTACCTTTACAAAGTCCCCATTGTGTGTGTATTAAGATTTAATTCAGGAGTTCCCTGATGGCTCAGCGAGTTAAGGATCTGGCATTGTCACTGCTGTAATTAAGGTTCAATCCCTGGCCTAGGAACTTCTGCCTGTTGTGGGCACAATCAAAAAAAAAGATAAAAGATTTCATTCAAGATATTTACTCTTAGGAACTCTCAAGTGTACAATACAGCATCGCTAATTAGTATCACCATGCTATACATTCAATCCCCAGAACTTACTGATTTAGCATAAGTGAAACTTTAGACCCTTTGGCCAAAGTCTCCTCCATGCGCCCTGCCCCTGACAACCACCATTCTACTCTCTGTTCTAAGAGTCTGACTAGTTTAGATTTCATCACATTAGTGAGGTCATTCAGTGTTTGCCTTTCTGTGTCCAGCTTATTTCATTTAGAAAAATACCTACCAAGTAAATCCATGTTGTTGCAAATGGCACGAATTCCTTCTTCTTTAAGGATGAATAATATTCTAGGAGTTCCCATCGTGGCTCAGCGGAAACGAATCCAACTAGGAACCATGAGGTTGTGAGTTTGATCCTGGCCTCGCTCAGTGGGTTAATGTTCTAGCGTTGCCATGAGCTGTGGTGTAGGTTGCAGATGCAGTTCGGATCCTGTGTTGCTGTGACTGTGGTGTAGGCCGACAGCTGTAGCTCTGATTCGACCTCTAACCTGGGAACCGCCACATGCCGCAGGTGTGGCCCTAAAAATGACAAAAGACAAAAAAAAAAAAAGGGATGAATAGTATTCCACTGTACAGGCATATATACCACAATTTCTTTATCCACTCATCTACTCTCAGCCATTGAAATTATTTCCATATCTTGGCTATTGTGAATAATATTTCAATGAACAATAGGAATGCAGATATCTCTTTGAGATCCAGATTTCATTCCTTTAGGATATACATCCAGATGCAGGGCCATATGTTTTATTTTTAATTTTTTGAGGAGCCTCCATACTCTTTTCCATGGTGACTCAGCCAATTTACACTCCCACCAATAGTGTAGAAGGGCTCCCTTTTCTCCACATCCTTTTTTTCTTTAGGGCCACACCTGTGGCATATGGAGGTTCCCAGGCTAGGGGTCTAATTGGAGCTACAGCTGCTGACCTACACCACAGCCACAGCAACGCGGGTCTGAGCCGCCTCTGTGGCTTACACCACAGTTCACAGCAATGCTGGATCCTTAACCCATTGAGCAAGGCCAAGGATAGAACCCGCAACCTCACAGTTCCTAGTCGGATACGTTATGCTGTGCCAAGACGGGAACTCCTTCTCCACGTCCTTAACAATACCTGTCATATATATATATATTTTTTAATAATAGCATTATAAATAACAACTATGAGATAATATCTCCTTATGGTTTTAATTTGAATCTCCCTGATAATTACTGAAGTTGAGCGCACCATTTAATATACCTCATAGTCAATTTTATGTCTTCTTTTAAGAAATGTCTACTCCCTAAAGAATCTATTCATACCAAAAAAAGTGTATTCAGTTCATTTGCCCTTTAACAATTATTATTATTGTCATTATTAATTTTCAGTTGTATTCATTCCTTATGTATTTTGGAAATTAATCCCTTATTAAATGTGGTTTGCAAATTTTAAGAAAAAAATTTTAATTTCATCTTGATTCAGGCAGTTTTTTTTTAGATATGAGACTGAAAACACAAGCAACAAAAGAAAATATATACAAACTTGAGTACATTAAAATATAACTTTTCTACTGAAAATAGTACCACCAAGAAAGTGAAAGCAACCCACAGAATAGGAATCTACTTATTAAATAGACTTAAAGACTAAATAGATTAATAGACATGTTCTGTAACTCATAAAGGGATTATATCCAATTACCTTTTAACTCAGTAAGAAAAGTACAAGTAACCCAGTTTTTTAAATGGCAATGGAACTTAATAGACATCCTTCCAAAAAATATGTGAAAATAGCAGATAGCCAATAAGTACAAGTAAACATGCTAATAGTGTTACCATATTACCCAGCAAATCTGTGCTTTGGTATATATTCAAAATAAAGGAAAGTTTATGCCCACAAAAAAACTTACATACAAATGTTCATAGTACCATGATTTATAATAGCCACAAACTGGAAATAGCTCAGATGTTCATCAAATTATAAATGAATAAAAAATGTGATATATACTCACTCTATGAATTATTGTGCGGCAATAAGACAAAGGAGGAAGTTCTGAAACATGTCAACACATGAATGGAGCTTAAAAATATTCTACTAAACTAAAGGATGCATCACAATTGACCCCATATTGTATAATTTATCCATATGAAATGTTCAAAATCAACAGATCCATGGAGACTGAAATTTGATTAGTGATTGCCTAGGTTTGGGGAAAGAAAAAGGGAAGTGACTGTTAATGGATATAGGGCTTCTCTTTGAAGTGGTAAAAATTCAACCTCATGGTGAAGGTTGAACAACTCTGTCAAAATGCTAAAAAACAATGAATTATATACTTTAAAAGGTTAATTTTAGGATTTCCTGTGCGGCTCAGTAGGTTAAGAACCTGACTAATATCCATGAGGATGTAGCTTCAATCCCTGAGTTAAGGATCTGATGTTGCTGTGACTGTGGCTGTGGTGTAGGCCAGCAGCTGCAGATGCAATTTGACCCCTAAGCTGGGAACTTCCATATGCCACAGGTGTGGTCCTTAAAAAAAAAGAGAGAGAAAGAGAGAATTTATTTTATGTTATATGAATTTTACCTCAATAGAATGTTTAAATAACCAATGGGAAAGTGTTTGTTATAAACAGATTTATAACAAATTAAATAAAATAAAATTATGATAATTATCTTGGTAATTAGATAAAATGGACAAATTACTTAAAAAACACAACTTACCAAAACTGGCACAAGAAGAAATAGGAGATCTGAATTTTAAAATATGAAAATACAAACGATTGATGAAATTAGAGCTCTAATTAAAATATTTATATGAAATGAACTCCAGGCATAGCAGTTTCATTGGCAAATTCTAACAAGTAAGAAAGAAAACCAATATCCCAAAAACTCTTTTGAAGTAAACAGAAGGTAGGAATATTTCCCAACTCATTTTTATGATTCCTGCATAACCCTGCTATAAAAATCTTATCAAGATACTTTTAAAAAGAAATTAGAGATCAATACCATTCATAAAATTAGAGTAAAAATCCTAAACAAAAACAGACTTTTACCATCATTTTTGAAGTTTCATTTGAACTTTTTTTTTTCAAAATTAATTCCTTCTTCCTACTTTTTGCCTATTTTGCTTTTACTTTTAATGTGGGTTCTTGGTTCACTTTCTATTAGTCTTTCTTTAAAAATGAAGACATTTGAGGCTATAAATTTATATATGAATATAATATTACCTGTGTCTCCTGGTGTGCATTTCCTTTATTTACTGATTCCTAGATATTTAGTAACTTCTGTTTTATTTCTTCTTTAAAACCTTGGGCATCCATAAGTGCCTTTCTTCAGGCCTGACAGAATGATGCCAGAACAGGATGGAGCTTTCCTGGGTTTTGGTCTGTTTTCTTCAGTGATCTATGGGGTTCTTCCACTGTCTTTAAATTCCCATTCTTATAAATAAGAGAAAAAATCATTTTCCTTTGTTAATAAGTTAATCTTACAGTCAGAAGGCATGTGAGTTTCCTTTTGTCCTTGGACTTCATAAATTTTCTAGGAAAGGTCCCCATTTTGCCTAGAACCCAGGCTTTTAAATCAATGAACAGGTTTTCTTAAGATCAGTGAAAATTTTATCTATTATTTGTTCAGTCATTGCCTCTTCCCCATCTGTTCCTTCTTCTCCTTCTCAATCTCTTACCTCCATATGTTAGACCTCCTGGACCTGTCCTCTGGGTCTGTTGTTTTCTCTCTCATGATTTCTATGTCTTTGTATTTTTCCTCTGAGATTAGAAAAGTTCATTATCCCTAGTCTCTCAGGCCACTGATTTGTTCTCTTCAATTGCACGTGACACCAGAAATGAGATGGGAAGAAACTCAGGTGTCATGGCAGGTCCCCCAGAGCCAGGAGGCTCTGACAGTCCTTCTAAGTATGAAAACATGTACACGCACTTGAAGACACACACACAGATATGCAACATGCCAAATGTACACTTACACACACAGGTGCACATATACACTTTTCACCTTCTATAAGGGCATTCTCAGTCTCTAAAGGGCAGTTCTGTCTCTGGGATCTTGGTCCTCACCCCAGGATGTGGCAACTTGTCCCCAAGCTGTTCTCAGGGGAAAGCACAACCCTAGAATTGTTCTCCCCCACACAGATGTTGGCAGAACACTTAGCCCAGTATATACCTTCTCAGCCTAGCTGGTACGGCCACCCCTCCAAAGAAGGGGGTGAAGCTCAGCCTCTTTCAAGCTTGAGTGGCCTCTGTAATCACAAGTGGTTAGAGGCCAAGCCCTGGTGGAGCTGTAGGATAGTACTTTGACCTCCACTAATCAGATACTGATAGACAATTACCCAGGGAAGCCACTCTGGGGACAGAGAAGATGAATCAGAGAAAGACTGATCCTCTACAGAGACACTTCAGGTGGCCCTTTCAGCTGAAGGGAGGATGCAAAATTGAGTTGTGAGGAAACAGCTGCAATAATAAAAATGGTCTTAAAAATGGTCTCCTGGCCCTTTGTACAATATGTTCTTGTTTGTTCTGCTTAGAGCCCAGTAACTGCACCATGCTTACTATGCGCTGGCACATGCTTATCTCACTGGGTCTTTATAATACTGCAGGAGGAAGTTATTATCACCTCTGCTTTGCAGATGAATCACTAATAGGTGACGTAGTCTCCAAAGACTAACTCAACTTTCTTCCTATGGACAATGCCGAAAATAGAACTGGATGCAAAAGGAGTTTCCCGTGACCTAGCAGTTAAGGATCTGGTGTGGTCACTCCTGTGGCTCTGGTCACTACTGTGGTGTGGGGTTGATCCCTGGCCCAGGAACCTACACATGACTGCACATGCCCCAGGGCATTCCCCACCCCACCCCCCAAAAAAAGGAAAAAAAATGGATGCAAGAAAGCTAGGACATGTTTTATGGATGGAGTAATCAGGAGCCCAGACATGGACGCCAGCTGGATAGGCATCTGTTATGGCCTCTACATTTTCTAATGCTTTTCTCTAATGTGCATGACTTTCATTAACCTGTGAAGTTACGCTTCTCCCAATCCCTTTAACGCTCCAAATCACTTTAATAACCATCATTTCCTTGGGTCTTCTGCAGTCTCTGTGAGCCAAGCGGATAGGGAATCATTTACTTACTCTGTCCATAAGAGGACCATGAAGCCAGAGAGGTAAGATCATTTGTGCACACCCTGGAAACTAGAGGGCAGCATCCCTGAGGCAGGAGCTATGTGTGCCCACCACACACACGATCTTAACCGCCTTTAGTTTACACCCATCAGCACCAACAAGTGATGAGGTTACCTCCAGGCCCACGTTAATTCTCCTGATGTTCAAAACTAATGTTGTTCAGTCTTCTAGATGTTTCTCAGATTAATCAACTGGTCTTTAGGCTTTCTAGAAGATTCATCACTCACTGGAAGTATTTGGGAAATACTTGTCTTGAGGATGGGAAGCCTAGCCTGGCTTAGATCACCAAGAATGTAATCTCCAAATAAGACATCAAGAGGTATGCCCAGATTAAAAGAACTTCCAATTTAATCATTAGGCCACCTGCTAATCTTATTTCTGTCTTTCAAAGTTAACACAGCAAGCAAAGGTGAAATTTGGCTTCCTCTGTTTAATATTTCAGTTACAAGTTGGTGGAAATGAGGCAATCAAAAGACAAACACCTTCTACTAAACCACTATCCATCAAAAATTGAACTTACCTTAATGCCTTTTTAAACATATGAACATATTTGCTGGAATGAACCTTGCCAATGTAATGGCACGGGAGCCTTTCTATTCCCCTTGTAGGAAAGACAAATGGGAAACAGTATGTGGTTTACAGCTGTTGACATCCCTCTTAGTCATGTTAATAGCTTGTTAGAAATAATGCTATAGGAGTTCCCCTTGTGGCTCAGCTGGTTAAGAACCCACCATAGTGTCTATGAGGATGCAGGTTTGATCCCTGGCCTTGCCCAGTGGGTTAAGGATCTAGCATTGCCACAAGCTACAGCATAGGTCACAGATACAGCTCAGATCTGGTGTGGCTGTGGTTGTGGTGTCGGCCGGCAGCTGCAGCTCCAATTTGACCCCTATCCTGGGAATATCCCTATGCTGAAGGTACAACCACCAAAAGAAAAAAAAAAAAGAATTAATGCTAGATAGTAATATATATATAGATATATATATAGATACAGATACACAAACAACTTGTGTACATAAACACACACTGTAAAAGTATGTCTAAACTGGCAGGCCTCCAGGTCTCTGTACTTACTCCATCTATGTCATTTTTTCCATAATTCAGGTTTCTGGATGACAGTTAATGCAGACTGGTGCATCTCTAAGATGTATTCTCCTTACTGAAAGAGGCAAAAGATCATTAGTGAGAGATTAACACACAGGAAAGGAAGAAATATATGTATTTCACTGAATGAAATTAAAGGTGCATAAAATATGAATTATGAGCACACATATTCTCACAGGCACTTTAGAGCCTCAGTCTGCACGTGCTCTCTTTTTTTTTTTTCCTTGAAAACTTATGCTGGTGATGCCTGGCAGGGTTTTGGAGTCAATTATCCACACTAGGAAGTAAATTGGCTTTTGGACAAAGACGATAAATAATCTATATGTGGCTTACTGTAAAGCAATGAGTATCTTATTCTTAGCAAAAAGATGTGTCCTTTCATGAAAACACAAAAGCAAACCAGAGCTATCTCTGTGGCAGGTTATTTTTGAGAATCTTTATGTCTTTTATAAAGGAGCTGGGGAAGAAACCATTTAAGCAATGCACAGTGCAGTGGGGGCCCTGGTAGCGAATCACACCTCTAATGAAGGCCTAAGGCTAACAGACCATCTGTGAAACAATGTTGAGATTCAAATGAGAACGGTTTCCTGGCACTCTGTGCAAATGCGCTTATGTTTGTCCTGCTTGGCGCCAACTACCCTACTGTTTCTGCTTTTCTTTGGAGCAGCTAACGTTTATGATTGCAAACGCCTTAAACACAAAGTCATTTATAAAATCACATATATTAAGCCTGTTTATATCCCATATTAAAGAAAAACATGTACCCAGTTCTTCCTCTTAATGAAGGCAATAATGATGTTGACAGATGATCTATTTTATACATTCCTAGAAAATGTATAATATATATGTAATGGATAATCTTAGGAAATGAGACCAGTCACACAGGAAGAATTTGCCCATGGTCCCCTCTTCAGCTGCAGCAAGGGCTAGCAAGTCCTGTCAGGATCCCTAGGGCAACTCCTCTCTCTAGAACACCAGCAGCTGCAGAGAAAAAGAGCATGAATGGCCCCTTTGATATGGGAACTCATCCCTTTCCTGATAAAAGAAATGACTGGAAAAGGCCCTAAGTGAGCAGGAAGGCTGAGTGAGAACATCTGTTCCCTCTGTTCAGTGGTAGGCAGAGGAGTCTTGCATGGCTGCATCTGAGATACTGTGACTGGCATTACTGGTGGCTGTCCTGGCATGCTGTTCCTTTGAGTCATAAGCCCTAACTCCTTGCCCTTAACCACAGCAATGACCTAGTGACCCAGGGCGGGACAAATTAGAATACTCCACTTTCTTGAACACAGTGATAGCTCTGAGTGTATGTATATATACATATAATGTATACACACATATATACACATATATAGGTAAACCCAGGCAGGGCCAGTCAGAAAAAAAATAATTTATTTTTTGACAGAATTGGGAAATACTGGAGAAAATAAATCTGGGAAAGGAAGTACCTGTCTTTCTCCACTACCTGAAAGAGTCCATCTGCAGAATAAAAAGGAAAAACAGCACATAAAATGAAGAACCAAGGAGTTTCTATTGTGGCTTAGTGGTAACAAACCTGACTAGAATCTGTGAGGATGTGGGTTTGATCCCTGGCCTTGCTCAGTGGGTTAAGGATCTGGCATTACCATGAGCTGTGGTGTAGTTCGCAGACTCATTTCAGATCTGACGTTGCTATGGCTGTGATCTAGGCTGGCAGCTGCAGCTCTGATTTGACCCCTAGCCTGGGAACTTCTATATGCTGTGGGTTTGGCCATAGAAAGAAGAAACAGAAAAGAAGAAGAACCAAGAGGTAGACAAATGCAGGATGAGAAGGAGAAGTGAGGCTGGATAGCATTTTCTTGGGTTCCTGGATTGAGCTGTGCCTGAAGCTCAACCTGTCTGTGGACTTCTCAGTAACATGAGTCAACATATCATGACTTTGCTCATGCACTTTGAAGTTGTATTTTTTCCTTACAATTGAAAAGAGTCCCGACTTAATCAAGTTCCAGATGCTGAACTTTGGGAGCTAGAGGAGGACCTCTAGGTGCCTCTGTGTTAGCACACACTGCAACACTCGCTGAGGTTTTATGACAAATCAGGCAAGCCAGCCCCTAAATGATCAAAACAAAGTCACTGCTCCCTGTCCTCCACCCCTAAGTCTACTCTTTAACTTTGAATAGGATGCAAGAAAGAAATAAAACCAACACATAAGCTACAGAATTGGGTTTTAAACCCAGTTCTCAAGTTCCTGCCTTACTTACAGAGCAAGAGCCAAGTGAACATGTTACATCATCATCTTATGAAGAGGGGTAGTTTCCCAGGAGGACACCAGCTACTGACCAAGGATTAGAGAAGAGCAGGAAGAGGAGACAGCAGTCTGGACCCTAGTTCTCAGTCCCTCCTAGATACCCAGGCCCCTCTGGAACTCCACCCTGTCCCACACCAGCTGATATCAGAAAACTAGGTACTTCCAGAGACAATGCTGAGAAGCAGTGGCAGTTGGGCTCCTACCAAGGGCAGAAGGCACTTGGAGACCCTTCTACAGAGCAGACCCAGATGAAACCTGGGATGAATCTAGAATAGGCCCTCCCTTTTAGATCTACTCCCAGGCAGGAACATTTCAAAGGAAAACTCCGAAAGCCTTGGAGAGAAGTTCATTCTGTCCAGCCCACTGATGAAGGCTCAGGGGCTAGGCCTGCATGGGCTCTAAACCTGTCGCTTCTGCCCCAGCAGAGGGCATGGCGGAGGGTGCCCTTCTGCTCCAGATCCAAGCTGGTCCAAGCAGCTGAACACAGCCAAAGCCTTAGCAGGGGGAATGACAGCAAAATGCCATGCTGAGGAGGGCAGAAAAAAGTAGAAAAGCATTATTAAATGGAGGGTTACTCCAATGAACTTCAGAAGACTAAGTTGTTCACAGTAGCAGGAGCCACCCTCAGTCTTTGGGGACAGTGGCTGGGCTCTGTCTGTGCCTATAATCTGCACTATTGTGGAGGCCCTGCTCCAGCCATGGCTGGTCATGCATTTCCCACCCTTCCCAGAACTGACATTTCTTGCATGACCATGAGGGCGGTTTGGCTTGTTTGCAATGATGCTGCTGAGAACTACCCTCTCTGCAAAAATAGGGGACAGAAAAATGTATGAAAACATGTTCCGTGAGATACCATTTCTTCGGGATGCTCCTAGGATACTCCAGCAGACTCAGGGAAACTGGGTGCTGGATGCACGGTAGAATGGAAAAACATCACTGACTTCCCTGAAGGTTGTGCTCTTGCTGAATAGTTACAAAGACAGCGGTTCATTCAGCTGCCGAAATTCAGTGGGGTGGGGTAAAAGCATAAACTATGAGGTAGTCAGAGTTTCTCTTCCATTTCAGCTCTGCCAGTTAGAAGTCCTGTGATCTTGTAAATGTATTTAACCTCTGATTCTTAGTTTTCTACTCTATAAAATGTGGGTAAGAAAGCTTACCTATATATACTTATGACTATAAGGTCATAATGAGAATGAGAGAAAATTTATATGAAGTACTTATTTCAGTTTCTGCCACATGGTAGGTGCTCAGTAAATGATACCCCCAATAGTAATTCCTTCTCTTCCTCCCTCTCTGTGCTCCTCCTCCCCACTCTCTCTGTAGTAGTAGTAGCAGTAGCAGTAGTATTATTAGCAGCAGCTATAGTAGTAATGGTAGCAGCATCAGTAATAGTATTAACAGTAGCAGAGGTAGTATTAGCAGTGGTAGTAGGAGTAGTAGCAGTAGTAATAGCAGTAGCAGTACTAGTAATGGTAGCAGCATCATTAGTAGTATTAGCAGTAGTGCAGGTAGTATTAGCAGTAGTAGTAGTAGTAATATCAGTAGCAGTAGTAATGGTATCGGCATCTGTAGTGGTAGTAGTAGCAGCAGTGGTAGTATTAGCAATGGTAGCAATAGTAGCAGTAGTAATAGCAATAGCAGTAGTGGTAGTAAATCAAATCAAATCAAATGCCTCCTGAAATGTTCTGGACCCAGTTCTGCCTTCTAAGACCCCACAGTAGTACCAAGGCCATGGGTAAATCAGCCAGCCAAACCTAGGTTTAAATTCTGGCAGTTATGCCTAGTGGCTAATTTACTTAAAGGGTAAACGTAGCCATATAAATTATTCTCAACAACTAACCAAGAAAAGAAGAAAAATATTTCTGATTTCATAGTCCAATAGAGCTCAAACAAACCTTGCTAAAGTTGGCAAAAATGCACCCATCTGGTTAAGAGGCAGTGTAAGAAATGTGTTTAGTTCAGGCCATATGTAAAGATTTTCTAAAGCAATTAGAAAAACAGCCAATTAAACACAGTTGACCTTTGGACAACATGGGGGTTAATCCACGATTCCACAAACCATGGATCACATGGCACCAAAGTATTTCCTAGTGAAAAATGTCTACTTCAGGAGTTCCTGTCATGGCTCAGCGGTTAACGAATCTGACTAGCATCCATGAGGACGCAGGTTCGATCCCTGGCCTTGCTCAGTGGGTTAAGGATCCGGCGTTACCGTGAGCTGTGGTGTAGGTTGCAGACATGGCTCGCATCCTGTGTTGCTGTGGCTGTGGCGAAGGCCGGCAGCTTCAGCTCTGATTTGACCCCTAGTCTGGTCTGGGAACCTCCATATGCCGGGCATGCGGCCCTAAAACAAGAAAGAAAGAAAGAAAAAAAAAAGAATAAGAAAAATGTCTGCTGCAAGTGAACCTGTGGAACCGTCAAGGGTCAACTGTACTAATATGTGGAGGCTATTTCCCCTCTTAATTTGCATCTTCTGGCTTTAGCACTGGAGTTTCTTTTCTGTCACTGACAGATCTCTCTCATTTCTGAAAAACAAAGTCAGCTGGACACAGGAACCACAGCGATGCCCAGCTTTGGGTCTCCAGAATGTGGCAAATAATCTCTTCTCAGCAGGTGATGAGTGGACATTGACTCCAGTGGAAACCTCTCTGGGTGCTGAAGGCTTTTCTCCAATGGTCCTTCTCTCTCTAACACATCTTCACTCATTCCTCCCACAGGAATGGCCCTCAGTGACCTGATTCTCCAGGCTGGTGTTGCTTAAAACAGGGACAAACTCTCTTCCAAAACTGGGTCAGATAGAGCCCCTTATCTGACCATTCTGTTTTAAGACCTAGAATGAGAGTTAAACCCCTGGAAGGGGATAAGCAGGCTGCAGGCTGCCATATCCCCTGCCATGTTCTAAGTGACTGAGAAAGCTGGGAACCCTAAGAGGTGCGCAAATGATATGCAGTCAAATGCTCTACCACTGAGCCATACTCCCATGGAAATGATATGTAGGCAGAGCATGAAACTTTTTGCATGCCAATAGGTTCACAGGTATCTTTCATGTAAAAAAAAAAAATAGCTATCTCTCTATCACTTATCTATCTGCCTATGCCTGTGCATTCATACACTTATGGCCACATATGTGTACATACATATATTTGTGTTGTTGTATGCATGTAATTACTTATATTAAATAAGGATTGTTTGCGGTTGCCAAACAATCAGCTGGAGTCTAAGGCTGGCCCCACCATTTTTGTACATAAAGCTTTATTAAAACCTGACTATACCTAGTCATTCACTTATTGTCCCTGATGGTTTTCAAGCTACAACAAAGTTGTGACAGAGACCATGTAGACCACAGGGCCTGATGCAAGAAGTGAGCTCACAAAATTTTCTCCTAAAAATATCTAACTCTCTGAACACCTGTTCTTCCACTTTTCCCAGAGCACAGAGCACCTCACTCCTGTTCTTCACCCTAAGCTCTTTCTGAGGGTGTTGAGGGTCAGCATCTGCAGAGGCTCATGATTTAATCCCTGCATTCAGATGCAAATGTCAATCTCCAGTTCACATTACTCCCTCCACACACCGTATAATGTCTTTCACAAACACACGCAGAATTAAAAGTTATCATTGGTGTCTGCCTTGTTCCTCATCCACACCCACCCAACCCATTAAAAGTCCTGTCTGGCTCCCTCCCCAAAGCACACCGCTCCATCCAGCTCCCTCTTTGTCTTCTTCAGTCCTGTATGACCACCACCATGTCTTTTGGGGTTACACTCATAACTTCCCTGACCCCACTCATTCCCCATACAATTCATTCTCCAAAGAGCAGCCAGAAGAAGTTTTTAAATCAAAATCAGATCACATCACTCTCTGTTTAAAACCCATTAATATTTCCCTTTGCACTTACAGTAAAAGCCAATCCATCTATGACAGCCCCTCAGGAATGGGCTCTGTCTTCCTGTCCAGCCTCAACTCATGTGGTCCTGACCCTTAGCTCTGACCTTGACTTTAACTTCAATGATCCCTTACCTCAGAATGTTATTGTTTGGTAGTCATCTGTTGTTTTTAGTAAGCTTTTTTTTTTAATTTTTGGATAAGTTTAAATGTACAGAAAAGATGCAAAAATAGTGCACAGAGTTGCCATATGGTACTCACTCAGTTCCCTCATTGTGACCATCTTACGTCAACATTTAAAAACTGCTGATGATGCAATATTCTTAATTAAAACAGAGACATTTGAATTGCACTAGTTTTTCTATGATGTTCTCTTTCTACTCCAGGATCCAGTCCAGGGGATGGCATTCCATCTACTTGTTGTGTTTCCTTAATCTTCCAGAAATATTTCTCAGCTTTTCCTGGTTTTAATGTTTTCCAGTCTTGAGCTGTACTGTCCGAGTAGCCTGTGGAATATACTCCAGTTTGGTCTCATCTGGGGTTCATTTTTGTTTTTGTTTTGTTTTTTTAATTTGTTTTTATGACTAGACTAGACTGACTTTAGGTATGCTGGGGAGAAGACTGCAGAGGTGAAGTGTCCTTCCTGTAGCATCCTACCTACACAATATTTCATGTCATCTCTGGGGATGTTAACCAGGTGTCTACCAGGCATCTCCACTGTGAGTGAATATCCTCCCCTTTCTTATTCTTCAGAAGCAGGTCACTGTGTCCATTCTCAGGAAAGGGTGCACATTCCTGAATCTTTAACTTCTATTATTATCTTTTCTTTTTTTAAAGTTTTATTTGCCTCTTTCACTAATCTGGCTAGTTAGCTTTGACTGTCTCTGATTTCTGTTTACACTTTCAACCCTATAATTTGTGTCCTTAAATACTTAAATATCCTTATTTTATGTTTTGTATTTGGTAAGTCTGGCATCTGGAGGGTTTGTAGGTCTGATACCACAATGTTTTGTTTCTGCTGACTTTCATGCATGTTGGTCAGTTTCTTCAGATGTTTAAGGAATTTTACAGTAATGAGCTCATGTTCCTTAGAACTTTACTTTTGAGAATTCCTTGAGGCTAATGTTTAAAACAATTGCTCCAGAAATTTTTCTAGTTTGGTTCTGACAGTATCAGTGTGTACCACCAACTTAGGTCTACTTTAAATTTTTGAAGCCCCATCATCCTCAGCCCTAGTAGGCAACCACTAATCTACTTTCCATCTACAAAGTTGCCTGTTCTGGACATGCACAAAATCATACAAATGAAGTCCTCTGTGACTGGCTTCTTTCATTCATTTAGCACAAAGTTCATCATTGTTGCAGTATGCACTGCTATTTTGTGGTTGTTTGTTTTTTCCAGTTTGTAAATAATGTCCTATTTTAAGGATAGACCACATTTTATATATTCATCAAGTCATGCACATTTGGACTGTTTCTATTTTTAGGCTATTATGCGTAGTGCTACTATGAATATTGTGTACAATTATATGTGTGTGTATATGTTTTCATTTGGGAGATATATATATATGTGTTTGTGTGTGTGTGTGTGTGTGTGTGTGTGTGTGTGTGTGTGTGTATATACATACACCTAAAAGAGATACTGCTGGATTTTATGACAACCCTATGTTTAATCATTTGAGTAGCTGCAAGACTATTTTCCAAAACAAATGAACTATTTTGTATTCCCAAGAGCAGTGTACAAAAGTTCCAATTTCTCCACATCTTTGTCAAAACTTGTTAATACTCTGTCCCTCTGACTATGGCATTCTAGTGGGTCTGAAGTGGTATTTCATTGAGCTTTTGACTTGCACTCCCTTAATGGCTAATGATGTTGAGCATCTGTCTACATGATAACTGGAAATCTGTTTATCTACTCTGCAGAACTGTCTATCCAGATTGCCCATTTTTAAAAACTGGGTTTTTGTCTTTTTATTATTGAATAGTTATGTATATACTCTTGGTAAAACCTCATCACATATATAACTTGAAAATATTTTCTGCCATTCTGTGAGCTGTCTTTTCTCTTTCTTGAAGTTGTCCGCTGAAGCACACAAAATTTTCATTTTGATCACATCCAGTTTACCTATTTTTCTCTTTTGTTGCTTATGCTTTTGTTGTTACAACTAAGAAAACACTGCCTACTCCAAGGTTATGAAAATCTACACCTATGTTTTCTTCTAAGAGTCTTATAGTTAATAGTGAACATACATTGAAGTCCACACTGAATTTTGAATTAATTTTTTTTTTGTATGGGTAAGATCCTACTTTATTCTTTCCCTTCAGAAATGGTATTCTTTTCCTTCGGAAATGGTATTCTTTTCATTTAACCTATTTGGATTTTACTGAGATTCTTGAATTTAAAAGTTTATGTTTTTCAGCAAATTTGGGAAGTTTTCAGCCATTATATAATCTTTCTTTAGCACTGCACTCATTCTCATATCTTTTATAGATTCCAATGACACAAATATTTGACCTCTTCATTTTGCCCTAATGATCCCTGAGGCTCCATTCATTTTACTTTTCAATTTGTTTACTTTCTCTTCTTCAGATTAGATCAGTTCTATTCTTCTGTCTTTAATCTCTAGTTCATCTTTTATTTAGCTGAGTCAATCCAATCAATAATTTTGTAACTCAGAGATAGCCTTTTACAGTCCTAAAATTTATATTTGACTCCTTAATTTAATTTAATTTAAAATTTAATTTAGGAGTTCCCTTCATGGCTCAGTGGTTAATGAATCCGATTAGGAACCATAAGGTTGCTGGTTCGATCCCTGGCCTCCCTCAGTGGGTTAAAGATCCAGTGTTGCCCTGAGCTGTGGTGTCGGTTGCAGACGCGGCTCGGATCCCGCGTTGCTGTGGCTGTGGCGATGGCCGGCAGCTACAGCTCCTGTTAGACCCCTAGCCGGGGAACCTCCATATGCCAGGGGTGCGGCTCTAGATAAAGGCAAAAAGACAAAAAATAAAATAAAATAAAATAAAATAAAAAATAAATAAATAAAATTTAATTTAATTTAATTTAAAATTTAATTTAATTTAAAATTTACATTTGACTCCTAAAATTTAATTTAATTTAATTATTTCATTTTAGATTTTATTGGAGTATAGTTGACTTAGAAAAAGTTATATTAATTCCAGGTGTTCAGGTGTACAGCAAAGAAATCAGTTATACATATATGTAGATCCATTGCTATCCAGATTCTTATCCCACATAGGCTATTACACAGTATTGAGTGGACTCCCCTGTGCTGTAGAGTAGATCCCTGTTACCAGTCTCTATATAGTAGTGTATATACGTTACCAGTTTATATATAATAGTGTATATAAGTTTGTCCCAACCCCGTAATTTATCCCTCCCCTTCCACACTTTGACCCTGTTTTTATAATTTCTATTTCTCCACTAAGAATTCCCATATTTTCATCAGTTTCAAACATGTCCACCTTTACCTCATGTATCACTATTACATATGCATGGCTTTAAAGTCTATCTGACAAATCCAACATCTAAGTCATCTTAGGTCTGGTGGCTTTTGATTGTATTTCCCCATGAGAATCGGTCACATTTTATAAAAACGTTAAATATTAGGTTATGAAGTTCTGGGTCATGTTAAAATTCCCTAAATAATGTTGACTTTCTGTTGGTTTTACAAGCAGTCAACCCAATTAAGCTTAGATTGCAGGTTCTTCCTTTCTTTTGCACTGGGTGGTTTCAGTGCTGGTTCAATTTTCACAGTCGTGGCTACTCTGTTTCATCCATCCCTCATATGTACTGCTTGGATTTGGTCTAGGACTGGGGATGTGGTTTCCATGGTGATTCAGTTCTCAAAGGCTTTGCTAGGTTTAGTTGGGTACGTTCTGTATAGGTTCAACTTAAGACTGGTCCTTATGAGACTAGTCATCCTCTTCAACTCCTGTCTCAGATTTCCACCCATACTCTCTATCTCCCAGGGACCCCTTTTCCTGATTCCTCTGGCCAGAGAGACAGTTCTTTCAGGGTTTTCACAACCTGTACTGTTCTACATGACTATGATCTGCCTTTGGGACAAAGTAGTGAAGAATAAAAAAAAGAATAAATACATCTGGAATAACCTCCACACTCCTTGTGAAACGCTTTTCTCAGTTCGTCTTTCTAATGGGATGATTTCCTCTGGAGAGCTTAGTTGTCTTGCCTACTCCACAGTAGTGCATTTTGTGATTGGGGCTGGTCTTGGAACATAGCAGGAGAGAAAAAAAATTAGGGAGGAAAATTAAAAAGAACAATTAGGAAGACTCTCCACACTCCGGCTCACAGGGGCTTTTATCCCTATCCTATCTTCTGAGAAACAGAACTTTCTTGGAGTTTTTGCCAATAGCACTTGCTATGTAGTTTCCTATTTTGATCTGTCCTTGGATCAAAACTAAGAATTAAAAAAGGAAAAAGAATAAAATAAAATCAGGAAACTCCTAGCACTTTCTTGGTCATTTTTCATGTTGTGAGTTTTGACTCTGCAACCCAATATGTCTTCTCTTACTATTTTTAGGTTTTTTAGGTGCTTGCTTTTTGTGTTGTGTCCAGTGTGCTTGGTTGTAACCACTGTAAAGAATAAGCTGCAATAAGCTTACTTCATTTTGGCCAGAAATGGACAACTTTAAGGCACTTTTAAGGACACATTACCATCTTAATTCCCTGTTTGTTTATTAAGTGACTCCCATCCCTGACTTGAAGGAGCACTTCCATGAAAGAGGTCCGGTCCTTGATCCACTGAAATATTCCCAGCACCTGGAAAATTACCTAGTACATGGTAACTCTCAATAAATATTTACTGAATAAATGAATCTTTTTTCCTAGTGCTTTTTCAGCACTTTAGATTTTGCTTAAAATAATTTCCTAGAAGTTAAATTACAGGCCCAGAGATATAATTTATCTTTCAGGTTGTATTCATGTTGTCAAATTTATACTCTATACTGATAAATGCGAATCCCTGTCTCATCACACTAGAATGAACTTTTTTTTTAACAGTTTCTAATTTAAAGGTGAAGATGTTATCCCACTGTTATTTTTTTTCTATAGAAATACTTTTAATCCAAGCATCTCTGGTCTTCTAAAGAAATCTTCATTACCAGGACAGGACCATTCTGCCAGAGTGCTTTGGATCTTCTGACTTAGAAACTACCTCTTAAGGGGGCTCTTCTGCAGATCCTCTTGCTGAAGAAAGGAGAAGAGGGATGTTTTTAAAAGCAAGCACTGAATCATGACTACCCCTTTGCAAAAAACACCCCTAGGTTCTATTCACTTCCTAACTGCACTCCCCCATCTTAAAAGGTCAGTTCTCTTATGAAATAATGAGTGGTATTTTTCAACTAGATAATCTCATGTAATAATCATCCCATGTGTTTCCAGGTTGTAGTAGCAGGGTTAAGTCACCTGAGCTACAGTTCTTGTTGAAAACAATTAAAAATGCTGGATAATACATTTTTTTGTCTTTTGCCCTTTTTTTTAGAGCCACACCCGTGGCATATGCAGGTTCTCAGGCTAGGGGGTACAATCAGAGCTATAGCTGCCAGGCTACGCCACAGCCACAGCAACGCAGGATCCAGGCTGTGTCTGTGACCCACACCACAGCTCATGGCAACGCTGGATCCTTAACCCACTGAGCAAGGCCAGGGATCGAACCTGCAACCTCATGGTTCCTAGTCGGATTCGTTTCCACTGCCTCACAACGGGAACTTCAAAAATGATGGATAATAGTTTTTTAACCACATAGAAAATACTTAACAGTCAGAAATGAGAGAAAATCTCAGATAATTTAAAAAATTATAGCCTTTAGCCAAGGAAGAAAGCCAAATATTGGTGTTCCAAAGTTGTGTGGGAATTCACCAACACCAAACCCCTGGGCTTGGATTCAGTGGCTTCAGTTGACAGACCTCACAGCCCCAGGACCCCTACTGGCAGGAAAATCTTATAGGTGACATTTTAAGCCTACCAACTTTGCCGTCATGGTAACTGCAAAATAAATCTTTCCCTTGTTCCACTATCTAACCCCAGGGAAGGGTAGAGAAAATGGTTTTGGGAGGAATGAGCAGGAAAAGTCAAAGAAAACATAGAGGGAAAAAGTCCCCAAGAAGCTCTGGCCTTCACACCTACTTTCACTCTGAAAAAACATCCCTGAGTCTGTCACGGGACCTCAGGCTGCTACCTGGTCTGAGTTGGTCCCCACCTGAGGTGCCCACAGATTGGGAAATAGCAGATACAATACTCCTCTGAAGGGGTATCCACCATTGTCTTCAGGAAGCCCCTACGAAACCTCTCAGGACAAGGGAGAATTGGACGCTCAGAGGTACCTTCTACATGGATACAGGGAATAAAACTGAAGCAATTCTGACACAGGGTGGACAGGTCTCTATGAGAAGAGGCCAGCAGGACAGGTAGACTGACCCTCTCCCCTTCCTCACTCTGGTCTCCTTGGGCTTCTCATTAGCCAACCAAACCAGAAGCCAAACAATCTGCTCCATTCAGTCCACTTAGGTCACCTTCCTAGAGCACCCAACAGAGAAGAGTACAGGTGAAGGTGGTCAGTGCAGCATACAGGATGCTGAACAGACACCAAGAAACTTCTTCCTCAGGAATTGTTACGTTCTGTTCTGAATTACCACTCAGTTATGGAATTCTGTCAACAAAATTCTTAGTCTTTATAAGTGGACAGTGCCTAGCAAAGTAATTTAGCATCGCCAACAAGTGTTCATTGCCTTCATCCTATCATAATTTAAAACACACCCATCACTGGGATGGATTGCACATTAAATCACCAACAATCCATAAAGAGAAGGAAAAGGCATCGCCTTTGTCCTCACTCCCTACTCACTCTTCTTCAGAATGAAGGAAATGCTGACCAAATGGAGTCATGTTCTCTTGGGACTGTGTTTGCTAGTAAAGAGGATCCATGTGTTTTCAAAGATATGCAACTAGGTGTGACCTTCTCTGAAGTTTCTGCCACCCACAAACTACAATGAGTCAAGGAAAGGGGGTGCCCCTAGGTCAGGCACAAGTAACTCGCTCTCACTTTACTTCATTCTGGAATACTCAGGCTTTTGAAAAATTACTTCTGGTGCCAGGGGTTGGTTGGCTCATAAAACTGGACACTGTGGCCTTAGCCCTAAGCTATGTACTTCAGTCCAGTTAGCATCCATTATGAGGATTTAGAGGCGCTTATCAAACTCCTAAAGCATCATCGTGTCCGGAGTATATACCTAGAATTTAGTGAAGAGAAAATATTAGAAGTTAAGATTCCAGGGACCCTTGGTCAAATACAATTAATAGTTACAAAAATC